>JAGIKU010001369.1:56722-296517 GCA_020086695.1 Penicillium sumatraense | reverse complement strand
CCCCCCCCCCCCCCCCCCCCCCCCCCCCCCCCCCCCCCCCCCCCCCCCCCCCCCCCCCCCCCCCCCCCCCCCCCCAACTTCAGCTCTTCCGTGGACACCGGTGTCTCCATTGCTAATTTCGAAAGAGGGAATCGTGCCATATGTTGTATCAGGATCAACTGAAGTACATTCATATTATGTTCCATGTTGTTACTCAGCACACGTAAAGCCGCAGGACTTTGGGGTTATGGTTACATTCGAAATCAAACTTGATTATTTGGGTGAAACATTTGATTAAACTGCGTAATTCATTCACGTAAAAATATAGCTAGACGAGGCTTCTCCTCCCTAGGGGTATTATGTCATTATTTCTCTATTTTCGTTATGTCGATGTAGACGTGTCCCAGAGGTCCCTCTCCGGAACTCCATCCTCCATACTCGACTCTATACTTGCTGTTGCTGTCCAAGGTCTCGACCAAGTTGACATGTTCTCCACCGCGATTCTCCCAATGGATTTCGCAGATCTTTCCATCGTCATGAAAAAGATCAAGGCGACCTTCGCTACCGCGGCGGCCGCGGCCAGTTGCGTTGATCTCGCCGATTCCACCAGCCGGGATGGAAATTTCGTCGACTTCCTCTTCGGTAAGCGACTTACGACGGACGTTAGGGTCCCAGAATTCACCGCTGTGGAACAGCATGTTAGTATGAATTATGTGTGAAACCTACACCTGGAAGGGCCGGATATACTCTTCAATGACAGTGTTCTGGACCGTGACTTGACCGTCCTTGAGGTGGTCCCGGATGTGGAACGACACCCATTGAGAATTGTGCTTGTCCATGATGTAAGTTGATAGTGATAGATTGTAGTAGAGCTATTTAGAGATGAGGAATCTGGACGACACCCTCAGAGGAAGGGTCCCTGGATTTATACTACAGTTCTCCACCCACCTCAAATGCGGGGTGGACGATCTGACTCGTCGACGTAATCTACCTGCGGGTGTTGTGGTCATAATGCGTACGGATTGCCTGATATAATTGGTGAGCGGTGGGCTGATCCACGGAAGTGTCCAGGTTTGGCATTCCCTAAGTTTGCGGGGGAGGCCGATCGACTCGATTATTCGCTTCGTGTGTTGTCCAGGTCGCTCTGAATAGCCAATCCTACCTTGCGGGGCTTTTGCAAGTGGAATCTTACTCGCCGACACTTCAGACAAGGAATGTAGTTACAAAGGAACTTGTCACGCGGGCACTCTGGATTGGGAAAGTGATGGGCGATGAGACAGGCATTATATTGGGTTTCTTGCCTGTTGACCAATGCCACCAAAAGGCATTCCCTGACGCGTCTGCAGAAATGGACGCATAGTCATGCCATGTTCCGTTTTGGTGATTCAGATCGTGTTCACTCACGGCCTTGATGAAAATAAGGGACACTATCTCGCCGACACGGATTTCTTTCACTATGAATACCATCACAGCAGCTACTTTGCGACTCTATATCGCTACAATTCTAACATTAGAGCTGCGATCGCAGATCATTTTATTACGAGTTGTAGGGCTGGTCTGTTTCTCGCGTTCTAGTGCAGTCGATGTATCAACTTCAAGTTGATGCAATCCCCGCATTTGATCACCGCGGGTATACCAAATGTTGCAGTGCTAAATTGCAAAGCCGACCTCGTGTTACTCTCTCGATTACTGGCCGCGGGACAACATCAATCCACAGCAAGAACTCAATTCGAGAGACAAATAATCACGTATAGATTATCTTATCTGGAAGGTACTATTTAATTCAATAATTTGACATTGAATGTTTCGATGGATATTGTGCAGAGGACCATTCTGGGCCTCCCTTGAGGCAAGCATGATGGGGATATCCAGATAGTGCTAAAGTGGGATAGCGAATTGGACTGAAACAGTTGAGAAACACGTCAATTCTAGTGTTCGGGTACAAACTCCAATAAGGGTTGGTGAAATCCTCCACCTAGGCGACATTTTTTAAGGCCTCGGATGAGTTATACTCGCTTCACCCACGTCCGTGGAATCTTGATACTGCAGTCTATAGATCGAATCCCGATTTGAAGCACTCTAAATTATTGGTTTTGTCACTCCTCTAGGCGGCCTACCAAAACCCGGACAGATGTCTGCCAGACATCTGTCCGGGTTTTCCTACTCAGGACGCTGTTTCATATTCTTAGTTTCTCTTCGGTTTTGACATGCTTTTCCAGTATAACCGCATGAAACGCAATATTTACTTTGACATTCAATCCCGCCTCACTCGGCCGTTGTCCCGCACTTTGGGCAAGGCTCCCCTTGAGTGACTGTTCACACAATACCCTGGTTCTTGCAGGGAATGTATGTCAAAGGAGGGCTTCGGAGGACCGACGATATCAGTTTTCGGTAGCGATATTGCGGCTTCGTTCATTGCTCGATATCTCGCCTTTGGTACACGGTTTCGATCACACTAATTTGCGTTCTGCTGTCAATTTCGCGACTTTGATCTTAAATCGCTATCAAGTATGCCGTCTTAGAATCCGAATCGACATGAACTTACACTGCCACACGAACTTACTGTGTGCATGAACTTGCCTCATCGGATGTTTGCTCGAATAAACCATGAATAAAACGTACTACGTTAGTAAAAGTCTTGACCAAATTTTCTCTAGGTGCTATGATAAGTTCAAAATATTCCGTAAATGACTTTCTGGGAGCGGGGTTCAGTCAATGGGGCAACGGTTCTTAGTGAGGCTGAAGTGGGGAGTGGGCTTCTCAAGTCCGTCAATAGGCCTAGTCCACTCGAATTCACGGGGTATAATTGAGTGTCTGAGCCCACAGGAACGCTCATATGTTGGCCATACATAAAACTTTCTCAGTCTCCATTTACATACATTCAATCCAAAATTCCACCTTCGAACCAACCAATTCTTTCTAATACATATCTGCCCATACCCAATCATGTTTCTCCAGCGCTTCCTCGACTAAAGAAGCTCGATCCAATTACCTGGAGAAGATCATGAGGAACTATGGCATGTATTATATATTTTTGTTTAATTTTTGAGTTTGCGTAATACATTGAATAATGTATTCAATAAAGCATCTATAAATTTCCAATTTTCATGCCCGCTTTGGGGAGATTCTAAGCTCTTAGTGAGATCTAGAAAATCATCAATATTATTCCTTCATTTATATTAGCAATGTCGATAAGAACAGCAACTTCAAGTTTGTAGAAATTTGGAAAACCCTCTTCATACAAAATAATCCCAAAATCCTTAGAAAATAAGTATAAATATTAATTAACTCATGCTTCGACAATACATTACGAGGCCCTTGCATTCATAACGCGGATGCCTTGGCTCAGCCCCCAATCTGACCTGCGCCACCAAAACACCTGACCAACCTCAATCTCAAAGCTGAGCAACAAAACTAAATCCATCTTCATATTCAACAGCAATCATTAAAAGAAGAAGCATCAAGCATCTTCCAACAAGGGCAAACTATCCAAGATGTCCAAGTCTACCGACCCAGCACCAGCCTACGAGGACCTCTTTGAGCAAAGACCTCAAAATACAAGGACAGGCGTATGTCTCAATCACATCCAAGTTCACAGTGAACTTTGAAAAATTCCGATCAGAATGAAGCATAGCTGATAGCTAATATATGTACTGCAGTACTCCCAGATCCCACCAACAGAACCAGAAACCGACCTAGAAAACCAAATACACTCCACAGCCCACACCCACCACCACTCAAGTTTCTCCACCCAAATCGATCCTCAGGATCACGATCCCTCAAGTTCAGGTACAGGTACACAATTACCGAGAGATCACTTCCATTGCGAAACCTGTGATTTACAGCGTGAAAGACGGGAGAAGAGAGAGGCTGCTCAACGACATTGTCAGACTGTTGCGGGGACGTTTGCGTTTTTTGGATTGTTGATTTTCTTCTTTTTGATTTTTACGGTTCCTTCTATTGTTTCGATTTTGAGGAAGGGGAAGGACTAGTTGCCTTGCTAGTAATGAATTACTTTACCTAATAATAGGCATTGTTGAATATGATTTTGAGCCTGTACTCGGACTGGGTGAATCTGAACTGAATGTAAATGAAATCAATTTTTGAGATGCATGAATCAAGTCTTTTCTATATCCATCTAGTATATGCTCTAGCTTGTGATACAGGACCGGTAATACAGAACGAGAACAAGGTAGGGTATATCGGGACGTGGCAAATTTTGTCTTTCTTTTCATTCCCGACTCCTCCGCTTACTCGTTGCGCATCTTTCGGAAGAAGTCCATCACACCGGTGAAAACCACGAGCAAGATACCACCACCAGGTCCGAGACGCAGAACCTTGGGAATGAATCCCTTGTACAGCGCTCCGAATCCTTCCTCCTTCATGACTGTGCCCACGGCAGGCCAGGCCCAGTTGTACTTGGGAGTCTGACCGGCGACCTTGGTGGTGTTTTGGATACGGGACTTGACGACATCCATGGGGGTGTTGAGGATAGTACCGGCGATACCACCGATGGTACCAGCGATGAGGTCGTTACGGGTCTGTTGGCTCTTGTTACCGGGCTCGGGCTTGGGCAGCTGAGAGCGGACCTGGAAGATACAACCGAAGTAACCAGCGTTCCACAGGATGTGGCGCCACAGAGTGGACTCAAGACCGTTGTACATGGCCAGGGGACCCTCCTGCTGAACAATCTTCTTGACAACATCCAGCATACCATTGTACTTGCCAGCAGAGGCCTTATCCTGCAGACGAATCTTAACCAGCTCGAAGGGAACGACGACGAAAGCTTCGGTGGCACCAGCGGTGGCACCAGTCAAGATAGCCAGAGACTGGGTCTGTTGGGTGACGCCAAAGGCGCCGCGGTAGAAGCTACCCCAGCTGTCGTTAGCGGCGAACTTGGTCGCACGCTTGGGAGCCTCCATCAGAATGGGGGCAGAGATACCGCGGTACAGACGAGAAGCACTGTTGTGGGTCAGTCTCGGGACAAATGCCGATGGTCATTGCCAGTGATTCGGGATCGGTTATTCAGCGCACTCACCCCTCCTGCTTAATGATCTTGCGGAAGCAGTCGAACATGCCATTGTAGTGCTCGGCACCGGGGACGGGGGTACCGCTCTGAAGTTGACTGTTGAGGAATAGTAATTAGCATTTGCGGAGCGATTCGGGTGACGCTCCCGAAGGCGGTTAATTGGATTGCGCTTACACTCGAGTCTTGACGACGTCCAATGGGTACCTGCGGGGAAGATGTTGTTAGATTCGAATATTCTCCTGTTTCTTTATCGGTCTCTCTTGCTGTAGAAGATAATATGCGACAAGGAGGGGAGGGGGGACGGAGTTGGGGCGTACATCATCAAGATCTGTTCGTGCGGGGAGACTGATTAGCCACTGCATCATGTGTTTTGTGAGGCGCTTGACAGCCAACAATCGATTGAATTCGATCCGCTTTCAAGCAATTGATATAGATAGACATACCTCAGAGACACCAGCCACCGCACCGGCGGCGAACTGGTAGATGAAGGGGAGGGGTTGCTGGGGCTTGTCGGACATGATGGCGATGGACCTGGGAGTCGTGTGAGTTCAGCGATGGCAACAGAGAGAAAGCGAGCGAGCAGGACAGAGATATCAAATCTGTCTCAGAGAAGTGGTTTCTCTGGCCAAGACGAGAGTATCAAGAATATCCCGGAATGACTTACCAGAAATGCAAGATGGAGAGGAGAAGAAGAGAAGAGGAGAAGATGGAGAAGGAGTGGAGTAATCCGGTGTCGGCCAAATTCGGCGATTGCAGAGACGGAAGGCGCGACCCTAAACTGAGAGGAGCTCACCGCAGGGCAGGAACGAACTGCCGCCCCTTCCATTACTAAGCGCACCCCGTGGGGTCGGGGCTTTTCTTTTTGCCGTTTTCATCAACATCAACATTCCATACTTGCAGCCTATCAACTAATCAACTATTCAACTGTTCCATATGTACATCACAATCATCCATATTACTCCTACGGGCCCTTTGGCCTTTCCAATTGAGCTAACATTCAATGAATTGCTTCCTCCCGTTGCCTGTTCCTTTGCGACAGTTGTTGCTGCCCCAGTCGCCGTGCAACTCGCACCACACGCATATCCTTGAGGACAACAGCCCCCACCTGCGGTATCTGCACAGTGGAACCACCCATGCGCACATCGTCCTGATCGCGAATTTGAATTTCCCGTAGCTACTGGAACCACGATTGTTTCGCCATTGGACGTGAAGGTCGTGGATCGGGTTGTTGGGCACGATGTCGTGTCGCAATTCCTCCCTGTTTGACAACAGCCACCATGGTAGACAGCGGAGCAGGCATAGAATCCGGTAGGGCACATATCTGTCCCACCGGTCGTTGCATGGGTGTCAGTGGTCGTTGTTGACATGATCGGACGGCCTGGAGCGCCCAAACTATCTGTCGTTGAAGTCGGCTCCGAGTGTGTGGTGGATGAAGTTGACTTCGTAGATGTAGTAGTCGTCGCTGGTACTGAGTTAGAAGTATGCGATCGAGTCGAATAAGTAATCGTAGAAGTCGTAACTGTATGATCCGATGTCACTGTCACGACAGTCACATAGGCACCTTCAAGTTGTCAAATTAGCCTCATCTGCCAGATGGGTGACCATTGATTCACTGGTCATGATCACCATATATATCCGGAAGATCGACACTCACATCCACCCTCAACACACTCATACCCCGGAACACAACAACCCCCACCCAAATCCTTCGAACAAGCTGTATACCCACTCTGGCAAGATCCAACATTTCCAGAACATCTCTGTCCCTTCGGACAGCATCCCACAGTCCCATGACCCGTATCTTTAATCACTTCGCAATTATCGTCAGTCCCACAGCATCGATCCGACCGATTAATACTCAAACACGCATTCGTCCCAGTCGGACACTTGAAATCTCGTCGAAACAGATTGCGCAGTGTAAGTTCGGGGTCCGCGACACCAGTGAACGAATCCGTGAAAGGATACGAGCGAGAAAGGAAATGAGCGGGCGAGGTACTGGCGTCATTTTCACCAAATGATTGGCCGCCAACCTCCGTCTCTGCCCTGAAAGAAAGATTCCCAGTCGCGGCTTCAACAGCCTGTTTGAATTGCCAGTATTCGAAAAAGAACTTCTCGCCTTCGTCATCGCTCATCTTTCGAACGCCTTGGATCGGAGAATCTGCGAAACGGGCTTCTAGCTCTGCATTTCGGCGGAGTAATTCCTCGTCTAGTCGCGCATGGCTGAATCCTGATATTGGCAGGAGTAATAAAAGAGCTGATACATTGTGAACAAGCATGAGGGCGCTCCGAAGATTGACTGCACGCTTATGTCTAGTTGAAGAGCGGCACAGATAAGCGCGTCGATCTTGATCGAGTTCAGAAAGAATCAGATGAATGTATTCGGATCTGTGTAATAAATTAGCACGAGTGCGTCATGCATACAGTCTCGAGAGGCAAGGTGTAGTGTAGTACAGAAGTAGTGTATGGTATGGTTCGACCGAGTCGGGTTAGCCGGATTGAAGATGAGGCTGAGGAACACGATGTGGATGCGCGTGGATCGTCTTAATTGGGATTGCTGATCGTTAAATTCGTACAATTCGTCAGGAATTAAAGATTTCCTAGGTTTGGGATGATCTGACGATCAGAAAATAAAAAATGCAGAGGCATGAAGTGGGTTTTGAGCGATGGAAATTGGATGGCTGGGGGTGAGACCTTCCAACACAATGAAAGTTGTTAGGCAGCGGTCTGGAACTTGGCATCATCCATGTGAAACATCACCGTACATCATCAACAACAGATCTAATACGAGTCTAGTCTACAGAATATGAGGAGTAAATTGTTATTTATTTATTTGGGAAGAATATATCCTGTCTTATCTGATATTGTGCCCCCTAGAGCCTACATATTACTAACCTTTAGGAAACCCTATGCAAGTGGGGGTTGCTTGTAGTAAATGACATATGAGCTGAGGCTATACAGGCAAGCTGCCCTTTTTCATAAATTTAGAAGTAAGGCGTATTTTTTAACTCTTCTAGCTCATCCACACTCGGACTCCAATAGATTAGGATTCATACTCTATACAAAGGAACCATCTCCACATCTGTAGCGACAATGTACTAGCTATCTAACTAGATAGCTTCAAACCTGTCATACAGACCGATTCAAAACAGCACAGAACCCAAAGAGTCCCAAATGAATCGTAATATTATCACTTCTAGTAATGTAGTACGATTAACTCAATCAAGAAGCTCCAACATAAACAATCAAAATACCAGTATAAGCGCCCACCATCCCCATCAAATCCGTCGTCGTCGGACGAAAAGTAACCGCAGCAACCGTAGAAAACCCAATCACACAAAGACAAACGGTTAAAACACGATACGGCATCGGCGGATCAACCAAAGAAAGAATTATCATGGACGTCAAAAGTGTTCCAGCTCCGATAATCGCAATTATTATTCTTGCAACGAATTCAGCCATGGGGCGGTAATCTTTCAATGCAGAATTAAGAGCTTTGAATGCGAATTTTGGATCTGTGGTATGTACTAATCATGATGCCTAGTTAGTATCCCATACATACATTGGGATTTAGTTCGAAACAATTTTGTGATATAATATACATAGGTAGGTAGGTACTTGACTTACAATCTGAATTCTCTCTCGCGAATCTAATCGATGCAGAAGATACAAGGACAGCGACTGGAAACGTAACAATAGATACGGCAAGCGTAGTAAATTTAACAACGCGGTCGAGATTCTGGTCTGGCCAGAATGAGTTATCTTGTTTCTTCTCATCTATCATGCGCTCTATTTGACGAGCATTTTCAATCGCAGTGCCTTTTAGTTATTAAAAAAAAATGTTTCTTTATCAGAGGCGAGTATGCAGGATTTAACTTACAAGACTCTTTTAGCGTTTGTCTCAGATGTCTAAGTTGAACATCATCTATCACACCTCCATTCAGCCTCAGAACATCCTCCATCTTCCCCAAATCCTGCTGATAATAAGCAATACTCAGATTTGCGAGACGATTCATAGCCAACATATCCTTAAGTTCACAGCCCTCATTACCGTATTCACTTTTAGAAAAATATCGGTCTGAGTAGTATCTCTTTTGAAAATTCTGGCTGGGGGCTTCGGGAGTCCCATCTTGATTGATTTTCGGCCATGAAGGCGATTCAAAGCGTTCTCCAGAATTTCTATTTTTCTCATGGATCGATTCAGTCGGCCTAGCCTCGATGTCGACATTTATGTTCGTGGGCTGAAGGATGGACGGCCCGGGGTCGTCCATTGCGATTCTGGTTAGGGGGATCGGATCGTGTCGATATTTTGAAAGCAGGGGAAATTTTCCGTGTAGGGAAGTTGAGAAAGTTAGGAAGGAAATTCTTTCAGTTACAGCAAAGTGAGATAAAACCTTTATGTGAGGTCCACTGTTCAGCTCACCCTTACGAGCTCTCCCGATGATCTAGTAGCTTAAGGAAATGATGTACCTAACTAAATTTCCCCACAAGCCGTCCGATCAACTAACTCAACCTGATCAATTGTATTACAGACTACTACTCTGTAAGTCTTAATGATCTTGCTGGTAGTTATTCGTATTTGGCTTGAACTACTTCAAGTAGCAGCTATGCTTGAAAGGCTGTGAGCAGAAAGCGTACACCCCGACTACCACTACTTAGTACCACTAGCCACTAGGTAGCTTATGAAGACACTTGATAATAAGACAATGTACACATCCAATAAATTATCACTCACAAAATGAACAATTTATTAGTATGAAAAGACCATTAACCGCAGTAACTACCTAGTTTAGCCAAATCTCTAAATCTAAGACATGGGGTATGGGTATGGGTATGAGTATCAATATCAGTATGGGTATGATGTGAAGGATGAAAAAGAGCATATCGCATTGCAAGATCAATCCGATCCAAAGAAACTACCTATTACCCACGAGGCCAACTCCACGCAATGACAATAGAATATAACAAATGATCTGGGAAATGGGAATGGGAACAGGAATGGGAACGAACCACAGTCGTGGCAGGGTATCGTCAATTGACATGAAAGACAATAAAAACAGAACAGAACAAAACAAAACAAAACAGGGTGAAAAAACATGGTAGAACAGTGGTATAAAGGGACAGGTATAAATCAGATAGGAAATTCTTCGCCAATGGATGTGCATGAGAGAAGACAAGTCTTTCCAAATAATTATCAAGGTCAAGCTCAAAGTCAAGCTCAAGACTCAGGTGCTTTCTCCGCACTAGAATCTTCATGACCATCTTCCTTCTTCTCTTCTTCTGTCGAAGTTTCATCTTTAGCTTTCTCCTCACCACCATCTTCAGCCGGACTCTCCCCCGACTCTTCATTTTCGCCTTCACTCTTCTGCTCCGCGGCCGCTGCTTGAGCAGCTGCAGCCTCAGCTTCAGCTTTCTCCATCTCAGCATTCCGAGCTTGTTGTCTATCCCAGACTTCCTTGCGAATACGATCATCCTTAGCATTTCGCAAACGCTCCGTCTCTTCAACACCACCACTCTTCTTAAGCTTATCTTCTTGTACAAAAGCTCCAAGTTCCTTCTGGAACATATTGATTCGTCGATTCTCAAGTTCCTTCTTACGAGCTTTCTCCGCCCGCTCAATGGCCTCTAGTCGACTTTCATGATTAGGTTGGAGAGCACGTACTTCGCCAAGAACATCATCCTTAGCTTTCATCGGATCAACAGTGGGATCAATGCCAAGAGTACGAGATGTAGCTCGTAAAGTAACAGCACCATTGGCCTTTTCCATGGCTTGTTCCTTTGTAGCTTGTTCGACCAAAGCGAAAGTTTGAGCGGCTTTCTCGAGATCGTCTTGTAAATCTGCTGCAAGGTCTTCTTGCATTGTGAGTTGATCTCGTTCTTCGCAGACAAGTTGTAATTCTTTCTCCCAGATCTTGGTCCAGATGGGTTTCTCGCGACCCAGGAAATCTTGCATTTTCTTGATTTCTTTCATAACGTTGCTTATGTCGCGGCTGACGCCCTCGAGTTGGCGCGGTAGAGGGCGGACACCGCGTTGGACTACATCTTTGCGTAGATCCTCGACGAGATCTTGGAGGTCGTCTACTCGTGCGACAAGGCGCTCTGACTCGTCGGCCAGTTCCTTCTTGCCGGTTCCGACGCGGGCTCGGCCGGCGTCTCCTTCGTAGCTTGTAACAGCGACGTCTTCGGCGGCAGTCTTGACCAGGCTTGCCTTGGCTCGGACTTCTGTCATTGAACCGGTGATGTCGGATTGGAAGTTGGTGAATGTTTGTCGCACAACGGCCAAGTCACGACGAAGGCTTTGGATTTCAGCAATATCGCTGCCCTTGCCGGCGACCGCAGTGATGCTGCCAGCCACGCTTGGGACAGATGTTGGAGGGGCGGCCGCAAGGCGAGCCATCTCCTTTGCGGCTTCCAGCTGACGGTCTGAGACGCGTTGGATAACGGTTCCCTGGCCGCTGAGTGCCTCTTTCACGCTCTCCACGAGAAGGCGCACATTGCCAAAGCTGTCGTCAAAGTGCTTCTTCACCTCATCGAGGCTATCAACGTTCAATACAAGGACGGAACGGTCCTTGACATCACCCAAATCCTCCAGCTCATGGCGGATACCGGAAATCGGATCTTGGATATAGATTTCGGGCAGGTCGATTCCATTGTTATGAACATTCCATGCAAACTTCTCAATAAATGCCAATTGAAGTCGTCCAATGGTCAATTCTGCAATACCTTCAGGCAGAACATACTTCTTGATCTTACTCTTATACTGCAGGAACAGTGTCAGTTCTTTCCCAGGCGAGGGTTGCTCGCCGGTGAACTGGGGAATCGCTGGGGGCGTAGCAACATCAGCCGGGCTGATTCGATCTTTCTTGGGTGTTTGTGGGGCTTTCTCGCGAACTGGAGAGCCACTGCCCTTCTCCGGATCAAAGGCATCGTCGAGGGTTGGGCTTTTCGTCTTGGGTGGTTGTGGGAAGAATGGCGTGGTCAAATCAGTAATAGGGCTTGTTGGTAACTCCTTCTCGGCTGGAGTCTCCTTTTCTGCGGGTTCCGTGGGTGGCTCCGCAGCTTCGGGGGCGGGCTTCGGAGGTTCCTCCTGGACTGCCTGGGGGATGTTGGCAGCTGCCTGGGCCTGTCCACCTTTTGTGACATCTTGCGAGCCCTTTGTGGATCGCTGCCGTGAGTGTTGATAGGGTCCTCGGAGACGCACAGCGTTCAGGGATTCGCGGACATCGCGTCCTCGGTTGGGGACAGGTGAGTTTTGTGAAGGGATGACAGGCACGCCATTTGAAGAGGTACCGAGATGTTTCTGAATTTGGTAAGCGGAGAAACGACGCGAAGCACGTCGCTCTAGTTCACCACTTCTCTGTAAAGCACCCAGCGCATCGTCTTGTTTCGGTGGAGGCGGCGGGGCAGGGAAGTCTGGAGGAGCTGCTGATGGAGTCGCCCGAGGTGTTGGTTCATTATCGGAGGTTACTTGAGAAAGCAACTGCTGAGTCTCTTTTCGCGACGCATCTCGCTCCGAGTAGCTTGAGCCGGATGGCCCTGGCGAGGTGCGCTGTTGGTTGGGTGTGTCTTCCAATGAACCATTGCTTCCATATCGACGAGCTGATCGCTTGGGGGATGGTACGGATGTCTGAGGTAGTGTTGATGCAGCGGCTTCATCGTAAAGCTGACCAATATTTGGCCTCTCACTTGACAAGCTTCCGGCACTGGCCTGGCGCCCAGGCATCCCACTTCGACCCTCCTCCTTCTGCTGTCGAGACCGTAAGCGCGCTTGCTTCTTCTTCAGCCCGTGGAGGAGGTTGATTATTATGTCGCGGATCTGCGGGAGATATCTGTCGAGGCTCTGTGGAGATGCATCCTGGCTGAGAGTATCCTCGAGGATTGTGCGGAGGACGTCGGGCACCGGACCCAAATCGGAGGTCTCAACACCGATCGCATTGAACGCGCGACAGGCGAGATTGAATTCGTAACCCAAGCGCACGTAGACATCCGACACATCTGTTTCCGAGGCGGATTTGCGGGACCACTGAGTGAGAGTCTCGAGGAGTTGTTTAGTTGCCACAAGGAGATGCGTCACGCTCTTTTCAATTTGGGAAATTTGTTTATCGGGCTGTGGGAGGGCACAGTGAGGCCGCGGTCAGCAAGCGAATAGTATATGTGTTATCTCTCTCACGAGGGAGGGAAACGAGTCAGGCAGAAAATCAATATGGAACTATCTGGCTTACCACTGTTTTCGTGGACTGGGAGCGACCAGAAGCCGACGAACTGCGGCCTGACGCTGAGGCCATGGAGGTGTCGGTACTGCTAGAAACCGAGAGGTGATTAGGACGAGGAATAGGATCGAGGTCTCCAGAAGGATGAGACCAGGCGGGAGTCGACTGCATGGAACAGAAGAAGGCCTGAATAAGCAAAGAAGACGGGATAAGATGGAGGAGGGGGTTGGTTGGTTGGCTGGTTTGGTGGTGGATGACCAGCCTCCGATCTGCAGTTGCTTTGCAGGTTGAGTGCAGACTGCAGGGTGCACGCCTGTTGTACCCTGTATCTTACCGTAAATTACCGTACAGGGCACTCTTCTCAGCAGCATAGTTGTAAGGTAATGTTACAGCTCTCTCTGTATGATCCACGGCACTAAAGCACCTTTTCTTTGGTTTGTACCACCTTTTCAGCTTGTTCAGCTCGCTGTGTCCGCGGCAGCTCCCGCGCTTATCCACTTGACCAAGTCTATCACACTCAAATGGCTCTTTTCCCGTATGCAAATAGTATGCAACGCGTTTATACGGAGTATACCCCGTACATTTACCTTATGGGACAAACTACTCGTCTATTGAAATACTAGTCGCACAACTATGGTCTGATGTCTACTGCTAGTAAATGTGGTAGGGCACCATTGTGGTAGCCACTAACCACCTATTGGGCGTCACCGTAATCCAACAGACCTACGGAGTAGTAGCCCGCCTAATTATTTTTTTTTCTCTTTCTCCAATCTAGATGAGAGAGAAATAGCTATGTTAATATTTACACACAATCTAATCAAGATCGCGTCAGCGTGCCCTAATGCAGGACAATTCCATACGTCCTTTGTTCTAGCCCTATACATACATAGAGCATGTCATACCCCAGTCACTTATGTACTCTGTACTTGGAGTACATTTGACAACCGAGAACACTTCCTTTAGTTAGTGCAGAGTATTCTATAGTCTTTGTCTCAAGTGGGTCGATCTTTTAAGATTATCATCTCCTCTTTTGTCATGTAGGAGAACAAACAAATATAAGTATATGCATATACTGAGGAACACAAAATCGATAGATCAAGCACGATCTGTTCGGACAATAATGTTGACTTGGTACTGCTGGTACTGCTGGTACTGCCAATACTGATGGTACGGGGTCTGGGGTTTACCCCCCACCAGAACTATAGACTCTGTAGATAGAAATGGCAGAAATCGAAAATAGCCTTACTAGTGACCCTCACTAGTAGAGGCCCCGATCTATGAATGGAGTGTTCCGAGGACTTACTAACCCTGGAAAACAATCAAATTACCATCACTTTACTGTCAACCATCCCTAGAACACGTCTAACCAGGGTCGCACCAGCACGAAAGTACAATTTATTTACATATTTACATACTAACCCTACTTACCCTACTTACCCTACCTTAGGGAGTGTGTACCTTAGGTGTTTAACTTACCGTATGGCCATTACAGCCTTTCCCAATCGACTGCTCCTTCCTTCTGTCCTTTCTTTTCTTTTCCCCGTGACTTCCTCATTCAATTTGACAGCTCCCTCTTTACTTTTCTTTCTTCTGATTCCCCTCCTCCTTTTTCTCTCTTTCACTTCTTCAACTTCTTTCTTTCTTTCGTTCTCTTTCTATCTCCCTTTCACTTCACCCCAGACGTCGCGCACATCCCGTGCTTGTCGTTTCCCCACCTCATCCACACCTTTCCCCCCTTTGCCGCTTTGTGCAGGCGGTGTGTGTTGTGGTTGTGCCTCCTAGCGGCCTTCCGCCGTGCTAAGTTCCACGACGCAAGCCTGCCCTGACTCCCGAGTCAATCAATGGCTTCTACTCTCAACTCAGCACCGGCTGCGAACAGCTCGGGCAATGCGGCCAACTCTTCTCAGAATTCTGGAAGACCTTCGCTGAGATCCAGCGCAAACTCCAAGGCCGACGGTCGTCGACAGTCCGGCAGTCCTGGTGACGTTGCTCAACGGTACACCCCCCCCCATCCATATCTTCCCCGTTCTTTAGCATACCCCTCGCTCGATGTTTGCTCTATCACCTCCTCAATTATCCTTTCCGCGATCGCATCTCATCCAACCAGAGTGCATGAGCGCATGAGCGGTTTTCTTTTGTTGATCGTTGCATGAATGGTCCTTCGTGCACGTGCCCCTCGACCTGGCGAGCTCTCGCGTTGTGGGCTGGGGCATGATATTGTGTGCCCCCAGAGAACCAATTGCATTCGTCGGATCCAATGGTCTTCATTCATCTGTTACTATTGTTCCATCTGAACTTGTTGTGCTCCGCTAATCCGGCCATGTTTGCTCCTATAGACGTTCCAACTCCCACAAGGCTTGGTCTCAAGGGACGAACCCCATCACCCAACGCTCGACTCACCCTTCGTCAAACGGAAACATGGCTCAGAAGCAGTCTGGCTCCCCTCGACCGGGTCAGAAGGAGTCGAACACTGCTGATAACCACGCGCATGATCGACTGGTCTTCTTGTTTGCCACTTTCATCGTAAGATCACCTTGATTCAATCGAGGCGCACAACTTCCTGCTAACACAAGGCTTTCTGAAGGGCTTGCCTACCACTATCACCACTAAGAATGGAGACAAATATACCGGCATCTTTTCGTCCTCGAGTCTCGACGCAAGTGATTCGTCCTTTCTTTTGAAAATGGTACAGCGCGCTTCTCAGGAAAATCAGCCCCGATCCAATGGCGTGAGCGACGTGACAAGCCCATACCTCGGCGCTGCCCCGGAACACAGCATGGCTTTTGACGCGAAAGATATCGCAGACATTGCGGTTCCCAATGTTTCACCGGCCGAGGTATCTGTGAAGGAGTCAAATGGTAAGCGCATCATCAAAATACACCTCTAATTCGGTATTAACCTCTTATTTGTAGGAGCGTCCAAGTTCAGGACAGATGTTGATATATCGGGCAATCTGGCAATTCGGGAGCGCACCTTGCAGCGATGGGAACCTGCGGAAGGTGATGTTGATATGTCTTTGGACAGCTCAATGGGAAATACGGCTGGATGGGACCAGTTTGCCGCAAACGAGAAGCTTTTCGGCTCCAAAACCGACTACGACGAAAATATTTACACAACTTCGCTCGATCGCAACTCTCCGGCTTATCGTCAGCAGATGGCCTCTGCGGCCAAGATTGCTGCTGAGATCGAGGGCACTAGTGCCGACAACCCTCACATGCGTGAAGAGAGAGGTCAAGTTGCGCCTGACACCGGCGATCAAGACGAGGAGGATAAGTACAGCGGTGTTCGCCGCGAGAACAAGGTTTTCCCACCTTTGGTCTCAGGGCAGCCGAACAAGTATACCCCACCAGGACGTCGACAAGCTGGAGCACCCCCTGCTGCATCTCAGAAACCTGTCCCTGCTGCCAGTGCTGCCGCCACGCCTACACCTGCTCAACTTGCCCCGCCTCCATTGAAAGAGACTACTTCCGCAGATCAGACACCCTCGCAAGCAATTGCATCCGCTGGAACAGAGCAGAAAGCCACCTCCACCAAAGTTGCTACTGATACCCCTGCTACTGCTGCGAAACAGCGTCCTGTTCCCGAAAATGCTACAGCCAACGTCGAAACTGAAGTTCTGGATCATTTCCGCCAGTTCGCCAATAGCGAGAAGATGAAGATGCAAGAGCGCCGCCGTAACCAGGCTAGCTATGATCGAACTGTCAAGCTCAATGAGCTGATGAAATTTTCTCAAAACTTTAAGCTGCATACTCCTGTTCCCAAGGATCTTGTTCCGATTCTAGCCAAAGATCGCACCAAGCAGGAATCTATCATCAACCGGGTGTCTGAGGAGAAGACCAGCCCCAAGTCTGCCTCTCCCGCTGCCGAGCAGAAGCCAGCGGCTGGTCGTGGTGGCCCCACTGGTGCCGTCCCCCCAGCGGCTCCAGCTGATCGTCAGAACGCTTTGACTCGGAACCGCCAAGTATATGCCCCCACTGGTCCACTTGCTGGTGCTGCTGGAGGCCGCTTCCCCCAGCAACCCATGCAGCCTGGTCGTCCTGGCGCTGGTATGCTCAGCCATCGTTTGGCAGATAACCTTCAGCAGCGCAAGGGTGCGGGAATGTGCCCTGTTCCCACACCTCTCCCGATCCAAGATGCTCGCGGCCCGCCTACTGGTCCTGCTAATGAGCAGCCTCGAGTTACCAGCCCTGTTAAGAGCCAGACTCCCGCATCTGGAATGGCTTCCAAGTTCAACGTCCGTGCCATGGAGTTCAAGCCCAACCCTGCAGCGAGCACCTTTACCCCGGGTGGAACGCCTAGTGCTGCCCCCGCTGGTCCTGCCAGCACTACGACGACGGCCGCCGCCGCCAGCCCAAGAACATTCTCGCGGAACCGATCTGTCTCTCGTGCAACAACACCGTCTGCATTCTTCGGTACCAAGAAACCTCTTCCCGCCTCGGAAAGACCCTCCATTGATAATCAGTTCAATCCTATCAAACGCGTGAAGAAGGAGAGCAGTGAAGCAGCCGAGAAGCCTTACTCATTTAATGGGGGCATTCCTCCTCCTTATAAGACACTCCCAACATGGGATTATCCGGAGGCGAACCAAGATAAGACTTTCGATCAAATGTTTAAGCATCCCGGTGGCATCTCATCGGTATCACCCCAAGGGCGATCCGCATCCAACAACCCCCACCTCCCTCAGCAACAGCCTATGCCTTTCCACCCCGGCATGCCTGCCGCGTCTGGACCTCCTAATGGGCCCCACCTTCATCATGGTCCACATGGCCCCGCGCCTGGCCACATGGATGATCAGCATCGCATGCAGATGTCTGCGTCTTCGTCTCAGGTCTTCCCATCCCCTCGCATGCAGCAAAGCGGTATGGGTTATCCATCCCCCATGGCTCCCCACGCCCAAATGGCTTTTGGGCAGCCAATGCCAGGTTTCTATGGTGCACCACAGCCGGCTCAGTTCCAGCGATACCAAGGTGGCCCGCAATATATGAACTCGGGTGTCGCTATGGGAGGAGCCCCAATGATGCAGCAACCTTCTAATGGACCGTACATGGGCGTCCCCCAGGGAATGTCTCCTTACAACCCACAGATGCCGATGTACTCACCTTCCCCCGGCCACGCCTACCCTCAGCATGCCCCTCCACCCCAGCCACACAGTGGCTATCCTAGCCCAAGTCGCGGTGCGCCGATGATGATGCACCAAAACTCGCAGTCCGGTCAACCTCCGCAGGGAATGATGTTCATGCCGTCGGGTCAGCCCGGTCAACCTGGGTATGGAGCTCAGCAGCCTGGACATAGTGAGTTTTCCTTATTGCCCTATATGGGTTCCGTTTCACGTGGCTAACAACTCAATTCAGTGCCCCCAGGACGAGGTGGATACCCTCAGCAACAGCCTCACTTCTCTTCCAGTCCCCACCAACCGCATCATTTCCCTCCAAACCAGCACCGGACGCCTAGCAATGGATTTAACCAAGTACCTCAGATTCCTCCCCCGGCCGCCAACAACGCTAGTGCAAATGCCACGCCCGGCTCCCACTCAGCGGAGCCAACGGAAGAGGGCAAATGAATCTCATGATTTGATGATGAAATCTGGATTTTTCGTCTTACACTGTTAGATATTCATCCCGTCTGGTGATCCGAAGACCAACTCTAGGTGGATCGAGTTTCGAATGTCTTGATCTTCATCCGTCCCCACGGACGTGGTGTACCACGCCTAAGGAGCACGCAGTAAGATACACGCCATCGTGAAATTTGGGTTGTGAGTAAGATGTGAAGCTTCCGCCGTGCCTGATTTCATTCAAACTAACAAGCTTCTAGATTGACTTGACGAGTGGAATACAACCATCATTGTACACATTTACTCGCGTACAATTCGAGCGCAATATGCTAACGAAGTACTGCTGAATTGTTCTTCTACAATTCAACCAGTCTTCAGCGCTCCACAACATAACCCAAGTTCGCTGCACTCAGAAATCTCGGGACCCGTTTTTGTCACGAGTTGACAAAATACTGGTTTTTCCTTCTCTATCAGTGTCGTTATCTTTCCGGTTGTTTCTTCTCTTCTCTTCTCTTCCTTTTTTTGTTGCCTTTTATTTTGTCTACCCCTTTCCCAATTGTTCATATTTACTGTGATGGATGATGGAGATGGACTTTTTTTCGAGGGGGTCATTGAGATGATGATGCTTCTTTTCTTTTTTTCTTTTCCAATGAGTTCGTGGCTGACAATTGGAATGTGATGGGTTGTGCTTGTGTGGGAACTTCCCAGTGATGTGAGTGGTGAGGAGAGGAGAGGATAGGGGAATAGGGTCAGGGTGTTGAGATGAGGTTAGATAACTTATGAATAAGTTATAGCCACCATGGTGATCGCTAGTGGTCCCACGGGATGCAATGAATGATTATAAACAGATATTTGTCCTCGAACTGGTGCCTCGATGCCATCCTAAGGTAGGCAAGTGTAACTATAACTAGGTATGCACTAGCTAGTTAGCCACATGGATATAGTAAGGTACCACCAGTCTGCTAGTAGCACCTGCCATCTTGAAAGAAATAGTATACCTTCCAAGATATTCGTACCACAAATCAGGTAAACAAACTTATTTACCTTTTCAAAAGGTAGAACAACAACATCTTCTCTGCAATTGATCCACAACAATGGAGTCCATTCAACACGGGGTCAAATTAGGGGCCCTGCTCGCGGACACTGGAAACTTTCCAAAGTTGATGTATGATTCTTGTTTACTACCGGAATTTATGGAATTTATGGGATATGCCATGCCAAGTATAATTGACCAGGTGAACATGTTTTCCCCCGGAATATACATCCATGTATATTTGATTATATTTCTGTGGCTAGAGATTTACACGCATCCATCATGGATGTATGATACACATGGGTGTGTCCTGTGGAGATATCATGATGAAATTCAAGGAACAAGTTGGAACTTCGTTACAGCCCGTGATCCCAGGGTCATAAGCTGAAGGGAGTATCCGGGCCAGAAATATGATATTGATCCACAACTCCATTACAAAATCTCTCGGAGTCTGATCAGCGGCCCTGCTCGCCTGCTCGCGGTCACTGGAAACAATTTGGAAATTGAGGTATGATTTCTGTTTACTACCTGAATTTATGGGACACGTCATACTAAATAGAATTAACCAGGTTGACAAGTTTTTCAACGGACAATATCTATGGCTAAGGCTGGGCTTTCAGGTGTTCCCCCAAGGTTGGGCTACACGGAACCCACCCTGGGTTATGCAAATGTCTCGACGTTCAACTCGAGAATCTCCTATCTCCCACATTGACTGGCTTTGAGCGTTTGAAACACGATCATACATGTCCATGTTTTTTCTTGCCTCATTCATTCAAAGCCGACTATGTCATTCGGGCCGATTCATCATTTGGGGCGATTTAATGACATTATCAACAATGAATGACATTTCAGGGAGTGTGAGCATGCTCGTTAGCCAGGCTCACATTGAACAAGCAGGCATACGAGCAGAATGAAATAACGAAACGAACAATCTCCCGACCTCACCGATTTGCTCACCATCCATGGCATGAATCACTGTCAGATTTGTCTCGAAATCGGCGAGAAATGTCTACATATACGCTCAGTCCAAGCTTATACTGTTTACGATCTTCGGCGATTCGATAGCCATGAGACGACGAATGTACTGCTGCCGAAGCAAATCCTCGAAAATCCGTCGAGAGAACTCCATGAGTCACGCTAGAAATGATCGTTGGCACATTAGCAACTTGGTATTCAACGACTAGTAGTCGCGAGAATATATGACCCATCCAGCACCGCTCATACCGACAATGACGACAAATCAAAAAAGGATCAGCAAGGCAAATGGGAAATGGATGTCTATTCATTATGCAAAAATGGGAGGCGGATTCTTTGAATAAAGGACTCCGGCTAGCTAAGCAAAAATTGAAGGCTGCGAAGCCTTCAGAAGGGGATGAAATCTCATAGTATGGGATTTCAATCTTAGTTCATCTCATCGATCGTTAGGAAGTTGATCTAAAAATGCAGATAATCTTGACATTCTGACTTACACGATTTTCGGACGGCGGCAAGATGATGTGCAAGAATTTCCATCTAGGTGCTGCTTCTTAGCTAAGAATGAAAGTTCCTTGGGATCGGATGCCCTGGGGAATAGAGAAGTAAGTAGTATCTGGCATACCACAAATTAGCACTGACTCAAAACAAGTTTGTTGAAGCAGAGGTGAAAAACACAGCATAGCAATCTTTCTCCATCAGGTCTTTTCAGTTTCAATTGATCATCATCCCAACCCCAAACCAACATCCACCACAATCTACCGCGGTACAGCGACATCCCTTAAACCCCAAAACCAACGTATCCACTCAACCTGCCGAGCCTCAAGGAACCTAGAAAGCGCCACTGTTAAGCATCGGTCACACTCGCATCCTCATCTCAAAACGGCCCACCAGACCAGACACATCCTTCCACCTCACCAACTCCTATCCTCCCACCCAGAACCCCCACAATCCTCACCCTCTCCTCTTCGCACAAGCAGTTTCCAACAAGCCCACTACCAATCCCAACTTGACAGCCGTCGCCATTGGCTCCTTATAGTCCTCACAGCGAAAAGCGGACAAAGGAACCCCAGATAAACGGCCTCCACGAAGACTCCCAAGGGAGAAAACATGGTCACTGTACACGGTACACACCCAAGGTCCCACGATAACAACAAACTACAAAGATTGTAACATCTTCATAGCAGCAGCATCGCGTCCGAAGAGAGCCATTGAGTAAACTCGGACCCTCGTTTGCCTTTCATTGAAACCGTGTTTTGCTTGCTGCGAAGAGAAAAAGAGCTCGGATAATGATTGAACTATAGATGAAAGGACCAGAGATAGGCGTCGGGGTCGGAAACGGTCTTATCCAGCTAGCTCTATTTCAAGCACCAAGGGCTCGCAAGCTCCAATAGCAGCGTAAAACTCCTGCCAGGGAAAGATTTCTCTTTCTGACTTAGCTATTGACTATGGCGTCGAAGCCCGAAGGCCTGCTATTTCAGGGTTCACATGTAGCTGGAGGGAGACTTGATGCGATGAAATTGGAGTAGAAGGGTCTCGTGTACCATCGGTGTTGGTGATTGGGGGATGTTGTGTTTGTGGTTGCGCGGTCTGACCTTTTACCAGGGTTCACATCATAGGAGAGTGGTGATTGCTTTGGATGGTGTAGGGATGAAATGGGGGAACTCACATGTAATTGAGAATTGGCTTGACTCTATGATAGCTGAGGAGTGTCTGTGAGGAGAGAAGAGGAGCGAAGAAGAGAAGAGGAAGAAAGTGAAAGTGAATGAAGAAGAGCTTAGCTCCAAGGCACCCACGTGCCTCAGGCCCAACGCGGGGCCGCAGATCAACTCGACTTGCCGCTTGTCTAACAACTTGTTGTCCCTCTGATTCCCCAAGACTTTCTTTGGTTCTACTTTCTACCTTCTCCTTTCCAGTTTCTAGCTTATTTCCTCCTACTCCTCCTCGACTCGCGATCTCCCCCTCATCGGCCATTGGCCGCCCTCCCTCGATCCTCCCGGCGAAAAGCACCCAACCACTCCGGCCAGATATAGCCCACCGCCACGCCCAATGGACTTTCTGAAATCCGCTGTCGCCTCCGCGATCGCCAAGGGCTCATCGCTACCTTTCTCGCTAGGTGATAGAGTTGATATCGGCGATTCGATCTGGACGCTTCACAACGGTACGAAACGGGTAGGATGGTTTCCAACACTATGAGCAACATTCGCTGCGGGCGAATGCGTGAGATAATCCGTGCTGATAAGATGTCTGGATAGGATGATGGTTCGACATGCAGTGTGTTCACATTCGATATTAACGCGAATAAATCGCGTCTACCACTGGCCAAAAATGCTGTTCGCAAATCGAGGACATTGAGACATCCTGGTGTTATCAAGGTGTTGGATACGATTGAGGTGTGTGCTTTCTGCTCTACGTTTTTGCTCTATCTGGATATGGCGACCCGGAACTAATTTCTCTTGTTTCTCTAGACCGAGTCTAATCTTTATATTGTCACTGAACGAGTTGCTCCGTTGGAGTGGCAAGTTAAGCGCCGGAGCTTGAGTGAAGAGACCGCTAAATGGGGATTGTACGGCATTTCGGTGAGTTGCATTGCATGCGCGCATCTCACCTACACAACTTCTAACAAGACCGCGATTTAGTCAACCCTCAAATTTATCAATGAAGACGCCTCATCCGTCCACGGTGCCGTACGAGCAGCGTCGGTCTATACAAGCGAAAGTGGTGAATGGAAACTCGGTGGATTTGATATCTTGAGTTCTATGAAGGAGGATGATGCTATCATTTACGTGAGTATGATTCGCTGAAACGAGCAACCGTCATTTATACTAACTGTAAATAGACATACGGAAGTCTCGTCCCGGACTCACATCGGTATACACCACCGGAAATTGTTAAAGGAGGATGGGATACCATAAAAAAGCAGCCATTGTCAGCAGTTGATGCTTATGGTCTGGGTACCTTGATTTTCGAGGTTTTCAATGGACATTTCTCAGGCGGAGATCAGGCTGGAAAGACAACTAACATCCCTGCATCTATGCAACAAAGCTACAAACGCCTCTGCACTGCGAATCCCAAGCTTCGTCTAAGCCCGGCTCACTTTGTTGAGCAGGGTAAAAAGCATGGCGGCTTCTTTCAGACGTCCTTGATTCGGTTGACGGAAGATATGGAGAGCCTGGGTTTAAAGACTGACGCGGAGCGAGAGGAATTTATCAAGTAAGGACTCTCAATGATATGTTGCTCTATGGCGGGGACTGACTTGATTTAACTAGCGAACTCGATACACTGTCCGATGACTTCCCAGAAGACTTTTTCAAAATGAAGGTTCTTCCAGAACTGTTGAAGTCAGTGGAGTTCGGTGGCGGTGGTCCTAAAGTGCTTAGTTCTACCCTGAAGATCGGTTCGAAGCTGTCAGCGGACGAGTTCAACGCCAAACTAACGCCGGTTATCGTGCGCCTATTCGGGAACCCTGATCGAGCCCTCCGAGTGTGCTTATTGGATAGCTTACCTTTAATGATTGATAATCTTCCTCAAAAAGTCGTCAATGACAAGATCTTCCCCCCAATGGTGAGTGTCTCTTAGTCCATTTTAAGTTTCTATCCCATACTAATGTTTCGCAGACCTCTGGATTCACCGATGCTGCTCCCGTGGTCCGAGAACAGACCGTCAAGGCTGTTCTGTCTGTGATCAACAAGCTCAGTGATAGAGTTGTGAACGGCGAACTTCTTCGATTCCTCGCCCGTACAGCCAATGACGAGCAACCTGGTATCAGAACCAACACTACAATTTGCCTTGGTCGAATTGCCAAGAATCTCTCACAGGGTGTAAGTTGGAACGCTACTTTGATTTACGATCTAGTCTAACCAAGTTTATAGACCCGCTCTAAGGTCCTCATTGCTGCATTCACAAGAGCCATCCGTGATCCATTCCAGCATGCCCGAGTTGCCGGTCTACTTGCACTGTCTGCCACTATTGATGTCTTCACGGAAGAGGATTGTGCTGCGAAGATTCTTCCAGCGATCTGCCCATCTTTGCTAGACAAGGAGAAGTGAGCTCAGCAACAGAGACTCCAAACTATTTTTTACTAACAGCTCCCAGGTTGATTCGTGACCAAGCCAACAAAACTCTGGACCTCTACATCCAACGTGTTCGCAAATTCGGAAACACCATGGCCGATTCAGTTCTACCCCCCGAAGCCAGCAAACCCGGCACCCCCAACACAGCAAACGCCCAAATCAGCACATCAAACGACAAGTCCTGGGCTGGCTGGGCGATATCCTCATTCACCAACAAGATCGCCGCAGCAGACGGCGAGATCGAGCCTACAGTGGCTACCAACAAAGCAGCCGAGACAGAAGCAGCCCGCTCCGCATCAGTTCCTCGTCCTGCCAAGTCATCCCCATCTACACAATTGGAACTTCCCAAGGGAGCACCCTTACGCCCCGCCGCCCAACCACTCGGCCGATCACTTTCAGATAGACCAGTCCCCGTGGTACAGCAAGAGGAAATCGACGACGAAGGCGACGATGTCTTCGATGCATGGGGCGCTATGGACGACGAAGATCAAGAAACCGATCCTTTCACTGCAGCCGTCGCGTCGCCCAAACCTTCCTCACCTGATCCTTCTGCAAACAAAGCTTCGGCCGTCCCCTTTGATGATGGCGGTGAGCCTGATTTCGCTGGGTGGTTGGCTGCAAAGAATCAGTCAAAGGCGAAGAAACCTTTGCCGAAGGGTTTGAATAAAACTGGTTCTAGTGCTTCGTTGCCGACGAGGAATACGGTACCTGCGGCGAAGCCGAAGGTTGCGGCGCCTGCGAAGAAGATTGATACGAAACCGAAGGATGATGTGGATGAAGATGATGGATGGGGTGATGCTTGGGATTGAGGTACTGGGATTTAGTCTTGGTCTTGATTTGATGTTGATTTGATGTCTGACATGTATATATGGGGTGTCGTAATAATTACTTGGAGCATAAAGAGTCAATAATAGAGGTTAGTCTGAACAAGTACCATTTTCTACTGTCTACAATGCACTCTACTACTAGTAGAGTGCTTAGAATATAGAATCATTCTTCAGTTACATTTACATTGAATTCAACTTACATTCAATGTAGTTACTAACTACAAGTTACTTATTCTCCAATCTCGGTATTTAACCTTGGAATTGAGGATTCTCAATGTTGGGGCCGCACCTCCGCGGAGTCCGTTTTATCTTATCGCCCCCCGCTGGTTCTTCTTCATGGCACCACCTTCTTCACACTTCTCCTGCATATATACCTGTACAAAGGGTTCACACCTGGACAAACACCGTCACTGACTTATTGGAAAGTGGCACATCAATCCTGGTGAGACATGCATCCTGGCTTAGCCCAACTCCCCGCGCCAAGCTCTTATGTGTTATGTGCTGACCTGCCAGCCCGGAATTCTGCTGCCTTCAACACACCACCATCCCCAATTTGATCTGCTCATCTCCATCAAATCGCACAGCATGGCCGATGTGCCTTAACAGGCTGCCGAATACCTGCAATCTCCCCGGCCCTCATCTTCTGCTCCCTGCTCCTTTTCCCCCGACGATCTGCCTCCAGCCCTGTCAGAATGGACCAGGAGGAGGCCCCACCGCCGCCTTATTCCGCCGTTGACCCATTACTTGCCCCGACCAACAATAGGAATAGTAGCAGCAACCAAGCTACTTCGGTCCCGGCCCCATTGCGCGCAAATGTTTCAGATCATTCAAGGTTATCTTCTGAGGCAGGTAGTTCCTCCTCGGCGGCTGCCTCCCCCATCGTCCCAACCCACTTCGTCTCCGCCGCCACTTATTTTGAGCAACGGCCACCAACTGTGCTAGATGACAGCCAAGAATTGCTTCCTCATCATATGACTATATACCCTCGCAGTCAAACTAAAGATTTCCCGCGCAGACCCCGTTGTTGGGCAACGCGCATGAACGAGGTACTCCAGCAGGACTGGGACACCTTTTTACGATATCTATTCCCGCCTCAATTGGGCTTGGCTGCTGCATCTCAACATCTGCCGAGACAACTACGAGCTGAGATCCAGCGGGACCGAAAGGATCGACCGCAGGAGACAGACGAGCAAAGACGAGCTCGGCTTGCGGCGGTGGTGGACGAATGGAATCAGTGTTTCTTTGAGCACCGTGGTGCTCGTATCGTTTTCGTATATGTTGGGGAGCCTGATGCTGCGCCGGCCTCTGCGCTGTGCCCGCGGTGTTATCCAGCTGCGACAAAGGCAAACCAAGGGAATGGGACTGCCGCTAGTGCAGATGGGAGGGCCCAGAGTGCATCGGAGCCTGTGGCTGGCCAGGCTACTCCCTCGCCAACGAATTGGCCTGGTCCGCAGATGCCTATGATGCCGCATGGGTCGATGCCTTTCAGAATGATGCCGTATGGAGCTCCCCAGTTCCCTGGACATGGCACGCCGCCGAATCATCAGCCACCTCAGTACTACCCATATCCACCACCTGGGGCATCTCCCTGGGGGCCGTGGCAGAATTGGAATTATGCACAGCCGCAATATGGGAACAATGGTGGCGGCAAAGGTGGTTCCCTTGGGTGGCTATCAGATCTAACATCCAAAGCTCAAAAGTACGGCGAGCGTTTTGCCGAACAGGCAGAGCAATATGGAAATCAAATCAGCCAACACGCCATGAACTATGGTCGACAGGTCGAGGAGCAGGCTCTCGCTCATGGCCGATGGCTGGAAGAACAGGCAAGGTTTGGACGAAAACAGCCTCCATATCAGGGATATCCACAGGCTGTCTACGCTCAATATCCCAACTGGACCCCTCCTCCAAATACTCCTAGTACAGGATCCAATCCAGCAACCCCTACCAGCAACCCAACACCAATAAACCCACCAACATCCCAACCTACACCCCAATCCGAACCCCGTCCCAAAGAAGACGATAAACCCCCTCTTGAACAAACACGTCGCGCATCTATAACATCAACCTCATCCGAATCCTCCCTAAGCTCAATCGATTCTCTCTCCACGACCTCCGACCTAAGTGCCTCAGACCTAGCCACAGTCCGCACACAACTCCAATCCCTCGACGACAGACACGACCGCATACTATACGACGCAGCCCTCGACCTCCGCCACCAACTCTCCACCCTCCAAGAATCCCGCCGCGAAGCCCGCGCCTCCGGCCGCCGTAATTGGCGCCCAGGTACCAGACCCCAACAAACCCAACCAACAGACAGCAATGATTGGGGCCGATGGGAATCTCCAGAACAACAACAACGCGCATCAACTGAGCGTCGAGCAATGAAAGAAGAAATGCGCGCTACGCGAAAAGCATTCCGAGACGTCGTCAAACGAGCACGGGAAGAACAACGCGCTAGAAGAAGGGTCAAGCGTAATCGACGCCGTCATGGACCAGACGATAAAGCGAAATATAGTGCTAAAGATGCACAATTGGGTTTAGATGGGAGTTTGAAGAATTTATCTTTGGAAAATTCTTATTCTTCAAATGCGCCTATTGTACAGCCGAAGCCGCAGCGTTCAGGGAGAAGTTCGGAATTGAGTAGGAGTAACCAACATGCTGCGTCTCTTTCTTCGGCTTCGCAGGCTAGTTTGCATGATACTCCGACTGAGAGTACGGATAAGAAGAAGGGTGGAACGCAGTCTCGTATAAAGGATATATTGAAACCTCGGGGAAAGAAGAGGGATGAAGATAAGAAGAAGGATTGATCTTGATCTTGATATTTTGATTTTGGGATTGGGTTCAACCCAACCCAAAGTTTGGGTTTGATTTTGATTTTTGTTATTTGGACTGTATTGTATATTGGTTAAGGCGAATGGAGGATAGCTAGCATCAACGAAGTAACGAGTCATACTGCATCATTATGCTATATAGTATATGGATGATACTATCATTATCTACTTGGGTACATACGATCAACTCTTAAGTCTTACTGTTGGTAGTAAAATAAGTGTTCTTGAAAATTCGGTATTGCTTTTTTGTAATTCATCTCAATATTGACTTCAGTTATATTGACAGTACAGATGTAACACATCCAACCTACACATACCTAGTAGATACCGTAGGTATATAGCAAAGGAATAAAACTTCCCTTCACCATACTCAAAAACAGAGGTCTAACAGATAGATCTAGATCTAGATCTAAATCAAACCATAAATCAAACCTCACTCTTCTCAACCAAATCCCCAACACCCAGCGCCCTCCCCATCTTAACCTTAACCATCTTCTCCCCATCCTCCTTCTTCCCAAGTTCCCCAACCTCATCCCCCTCATCATCATTCTCATCATCATCTCCACCTTCCCCATCCTTCTTATTCTTCTTAGCTTCCTCCCGATCCCTCTTCTCAACAGCCTTCCAATCCATCCACTGACTCTCAAGCTTCAAATGCATAGCGTACGCATCTTCCCCATCGGCATAGTACTTGCTTTCGACCTTTTCGACTTCGAATCCCAATGTGTCGCGGTAGAGACGCAGGGCGGCGACGTTGGATACGCGGACGTGAAGGGAGACGTAGTGTGCGCGGTGGGATTCGGCCATTGCGCGTTCTGACAGCGAAAGGTTAACTTGATCCTTGCAAAAAAGAAGGGAAAAAATGGGGTTGAAAGATTTGGAGAGATAACTCACGACTCATCCTCATCAACCGCTCAGCAATTCCCAACCGTCTATGCGTCCTCATAACACTAAGCGAAGTAATATGTCCATGCTGCAATCCATCACTAGGTTCCTCTTCCATCTTCGCAAGAACATATCCCACAACCTTAGGATACTGACCCGAAACATCGCCAGCTAGTCCGCCGGGCTTGCCAGCTGGGTATCCATTCTTGGGACGAACAACAGCGACGAAGCTTAGCTGCGGCCAGGTAAGAGCGTGGTAGAGGTAGTATTTTAGGAAATAGTTTTCGGGGAGGTTGGTTATGTTGCAGGTTTGGATTGAGGGGAGGAGATCGATGTAGGAGGGGTAGGAGGAGAGGGGGACGATGTCGACCATTTTGTTGTAGGTGGTGGTTGGTGGTTCAACCCTTGTGTCGTGGATTGTAGGGGGGTGGGAGTGGTCAATTGGAGAAGTCCTGCTTCTGGGACTTTTAGCTCCACGAGAGAGGAGGGAGGGTGGTTGTGGTGGATGTTGGGATTGAATCGAATTGGAGTTGGAGTTGCGGTTTGCGGTTTGCGGGTGGTGGGGTCATGTGATGTGTGGATAAGTGAATTTATATGGATTAACCAAGCTCGAGTTGGAGAAGACAAACAGCTTCAATGAAGATAGATTGTAATCTAATTGCTAGGATATTTGATAAAATACTACTGTAGTTCTGAATAAATACTTAAACTGTATTCCGGCAACGCTATTAATGCTGATATACGCGCTGTCCATCTATATTACGATATGTACACCCCAAATGTGTAAAGTAAATGTCAATATCAATCAAATAAACCAAAATTACTGGTTGGTTGCATCGTGAATCGTCAATTTTAAAATGTCGAGAGAAGGAACTGCACACCCGCTGCGACCAGCACCATTGTCGAGACACTTGCGACTGACATGTGGGCAGCGGCTGAGCTGTGTCCACAGCAATCACCGTTCCACTTGACGCCGTTCATGTCGGCGGCTACTTCGAAGACGGAACCGTTGGGCTTGCCCCAGTTGTAGTAGTCGACGAGTAGGAAGTTGGGTGGGCGATTCCATTTTTCTAGAAATCAGTTAGTATTTCTAGCCTCCTGGGTGTAAAAAGTCTCCCTCGGGCCTTTACTTACCGGTACATCTGGCAGACATATTACCGAGACTGCCATACAAAGATTCATTGGCGCTGTTAGTCTCAACCATGTAGGCAGTGTTAGGAATGAGGAGGCTGATAGAACCAAAGCTCAACTCGATGTTGAGGTTATGGTTAATCATGTACATGCGATTGGAAGCATCCTTATGGTTCAGACCTGGCGGTCGCTGCACCGTACAAGGGAAATCGCGATTAGTGGGTGAGAAAGGTGTTTCCCACATCTGCGAGAACTCGTCCATGATATATGGAACGGCGGTCTCATTGGCTTGGTAGTCCATGAAGAAAACGGCGCGCTTGTTGTGGAGAATCATTTCGGACAGGGTTGGCCAGTCGTCCAATGCCATGGGGGCTTTGGGAGGGGAGTAGATAATATTCTTAAGGCCTGATTTCTCGATGGAGTCGACAAATGCGGTTGGTGGGAGTAGATCTGAATTACCCATCATAAAGGTGACGACGTTATAAGGGTTCTTCAACATCCATTGGTAGGCCTCGGCAAGATAGGATTCGAGGGTACCCGCATCGAGCATGTCGCAGCTGGAGTGACAGAGGTGAATTTCGCCGCTCTTGTTGTGTGCCTGGAATTGGACTGTGATTTTGTTAGCGCGGGAAGACTGCGATCGCGCGGGGATCTGACTTACGCATGCGAACACCATCGTTCAGTTGGTCGGTCACCTTGAGAGCCTGGTTAGAGGCGGCATTACCGGGAACCACGAACGGACTGTTATGGGCGGCGACATTGGTGATGTTGGAGTAATTGCGCATGCAGAACTCGCTGTATCCATTGCAAGGAGTAGTGTTTGTTTGAGTTGGGGTTGAACTGGTGGAGGCATGAGTTCTGGTCGCGTTCATACTGTTGTTGCCTATGGTTGTTGTGCCACCACCACCGACCAACACGGTGACGGAGTCGGAGGTGGAGGTATGGAGAAGAGTTTGGTTGCCAGAAGTGATACTGCCATTGAGGGAGGAGGAGACAACAGTTGAGTGATCCCCATTGCCCAGGGTGACGACGGAGGTGTAGGTCAAATAGGTGCCCGTGGGGATTTGCTGAGTGCCGTTTGTAATGGTGGAGGCATCGGACCAGTTGTAGGAGGTAGAGGATTCGGTGATGGAAGAAGAGGCATCTGTAGTCTCAGTGGTAGTTCCATCTTTGGCCAGAGCGAGACCAGAGAATCCCAAGGCCAGGGCCAGCAGAGTTGACCTCATGGTGGGTTGTTGTGGTTGTGGTTGTGCAGTGGTGATGGAGGAGGAGAAGATCGGAAGGGAGAGAAGTACACCAGCAGTCACACTCACAAAGTTACCAGCCAGCTTCTCTCCACTCCCAAGAAATAAAACCGAGCAAGTTTTATGGAGTCACCTAAAAGGACCACCTCAAACTAAACTACTCCTGTACTAAGTAAATCACTAAAACTTGCCGGCATGACTCCACTCCAACCGAAGTGCTGACGTTGTCGCCACCATCCAGCCTGTCGTGCGCTTCTGATGCGCCAATAATCATTCGTGAGACCCTGAGGAATCCACTTGATCGTTTCTCCTCCTCTCCTCTTTGGTCTGTCCAAGTCTGGCCATCGTGAGTATCAGCAGTCCCCTCTGTGTCCCCCTCTTCAGCTGTTCCCTCTCCCTCTCCCCTCAATTCTCTCTCTCCTATTCAATATCTCCTCAATTCTTCTCTCTCCCTCTCTTCTTTATTTTTAAATATTTCTGATATTCTATTTATACCCCTTACCTACACCTCACCACTTATGATCGCCCTCACTAACTTCCACTAGCGGGCGCCACTGACGATCCACGGCAGCTCCAGCCCCGATCTGATTAGGAGAAAATAAAACTCCGTTGGCATCTGCCTATTCACCTCCACTACCACCTCCTCTACCCTACACTCATTGCTGCTCTGCTCTGCTCTGGTTGATACTTATCACCATGGCTGAGCCAGACACCAATGGCACTGGCTCTGGCTCTGCCTCACGCCGAAAGTTGCCCTTCTTCCGCAGCTCCAACGGCCCTCTCGCCCGCCGCCGCGCGTCCACCGTTCACTCTCATCGCATCATTAGATCCCTGCTGTATCTCTTAGCCTGGATCTTTATCCTCCTAGTCTGCATTGCCAATTTGGCCGACAAACCTGTCCTTCGCAGTACATACTTTCTCTATCTCGACCTGACAGATATCATTCCCGTCTCCGTGCCAAATGCTGTCCTTATCAACTCCATCGCTCGGTCTATCGGACTGCACGATTTCTACCAGGTTGGCCTGTGGGGGTTCTGTGAGGGCTACAATGATGCTGGCATTACCAATTGCTCTAAGCCCAAGTCTCTCTATGCTTTTAACCCGGTCGATATTATCTTGAATGAACTGCTTGCTGGCGCTAGTAGTACGTTGATCCCATCCCACCCCACGTCCACATCCCTTGTATAGCTATGACTTATACTAACACTATTGCAGTTGCCCTCCCCAGCGATATTCAGGATCCCCTGAATCTAGCCCGAATCGCCTCTCACTGGATGTTCGGCCTCTTCATCGCCGCAGCCGTCCTCAACTTTATCATGATATTCCTCAGTCCACTAGCAGTCTCATCCCGACCACCCCAAACAATCAAACTCTGGGCCGCAGCCAGCACGTCCGACAACGGCACATCAATCAAACCAGCCGGTCAACCACCCCACCGCCGTCGAACATTCATCTGGTTCCGCTCCCTCCCATTCCTAATCCTCTCATTCTTCACTGCCCTCGTAACAATCGTCGCATCAGCCGTTGCAACCGTCATGTTCGAAATCTTCGCGCACGTCTTCACAAATGCTGATCCCAGTCTAAACATCCACGCCCACGTCGGTACTCAAATGTTGGCGTTTATGTGGATTGGGTCCGGGTTCAGTTTAATTGCTTTTATCGTTCAGTTTGGCTCCTGCTGCGCGTCTTGCTGTGGTGGTCATAAGGCGAGAAAACAACTCAAGACTCAGGGTATTGATTGGCGTGAGTTGGAGAAATCTTCGGCTCAGGATCATCAATCTAGTGGTCGGGCTTCTCCTGTTCGTGAGAGACAGCATGTTGAACCTCATGCTGTTACTACGGATTAGATTCAATTTGTGTATATTGGAGGACTGTTGACCGTTTTTTATTGGATACATCTATTCTGGTCTGATACCCTTTATCAAGGGTTTATTATATGCCGCAATACTGCCACCCAGGAATATCCCAGGGTGGTTTGGTTTGATTACTGGAAGTCTGGAAGTTCGGCATCTTACGATTTCAACGATCAATAGCGTTGGGTATTGGATCGCGTATTTTTGATTGGTATCTACTTATATCTTAGATTTGTGGATAGTTATCAATAGATAAAATCTTTTTATTTCAATATTACTCGAATTACATTCTCACTACTTCCACTTGCACCGTATCTGACTGAATAAGCTAGTAGCTAGTTCAAATGAAAACAGCATTTGTTTTAATTGTGGCGTTTTTAGCTGCAGTCCGGGATGTGCTTATTCTCTGGTCCCGGTTATCATTTCCTACACACCCGTCAGCCCTACGAACCGTCGTTACATTGAAACTTAATTATGTATGCAGTAATTTGCTTTTTCTTGTAAATTGAATTGCGGCATTCTGCAGAAAGTTATCAACTATCTGCATGCATGTTTGACCCCTAGAGAAAAATTGGTTTCTGCGATATTCCATACTTTGATTACCGAGTATTTGTTTGAACCCAATATCTGCACTCGGCGAGTCTGGTAGTACTTCACGTCATTGCTAGATTGTGTCTCCTATTGGGATAAGAGTCTTCGAAAAGTACTACAAGCTAGCCCAATAGAAAGAATCTCTCCATTCAATAAATGTAGGATAATTTACCCACTCCAGGACTCCGGTAATCTGAGCATCTATGCACTTAAACTCTTTGTTCAGTGTTTAAAAATAAGAGAGTGACTATTATTCTCCAATCTAATTGGAAAATGTACTTGATTATGGTCACAAGAAGGTTCTATAAATGATCTATCATATCCACGATCCGATTCTATTGACTGCACTCAATACCAAGTTGGGTAGAAGACTCAACTTCCAACTCATGTAAGGAGACAGGGCTATTGAATGTAGCAGTAGGTACTATTATTATTGGTATACCTGATAAAAGACGATATCAATATAATGATTATAAATTATGAGGCGTTTAACTTCAGGTTAGTTCGGGCACTTCAAGGGACTCCCGAGGTATCCCGTCCCGTCAATTTGGTTTAAGTTGGCCCACTATACCGTTTTTGCTCCACTTGGGTTTGTTTAGGGCTGGTTGAACCAGGGATTGATGCGCTTAGTATATTCAGGGTAAATATTAGTACAAAATTGCGTGTAATGAGTATTGCTTCACAAGATGGCCATGCTGAACCTCGTCAGGCTACTAGTAGTATTCGGAGTTATGATATCTCAGTAACCAGAAGGCAAGTACGAGTCTGCATGATGTGGCCTGCGACTAGTAGTTAGGACTTTCCGTGACTCCATGGATAGCTACTTCCCTTTTTATACCGGATGAAGAAGAAGAAGAAGAGACAAGTTGCGCCTTCCATCTCCTGTCTCTGTAACCGTTCCTGTCCCTTAAATACCAGGTCGTTTCCTGCTCATCTCAATAGCAATTCTCTTTTCTGCATCTTCCTACAAATGAAGAATAAAGCCCTTGACACCCAGACATCTTGTTTTTGTTTCTCCAATCAATACCCGATGAGTTAGTGAACGAAATCCCCTCCCCACTCTCGGGGCAGCTGTTCCAACACAGCGAACAACCCAAATGATGCTGCTCGCCCCCGAATCTGACCAAGTCCAAAACGACCTGCCCGCAGCTTTGACGTTTTGATGAACGATGGAAAAGTTGATCCCAAAGCACTCAATCCACCTTCTTATGAATGTAAGTCACCCGTCGTTACATGAAACCTGCTCCGTACCGTTAACAGAGACCAAGGACCGAATGGCGTTTCCGAAATGCTCAGATGCAAGCATAGAACGGCCTGGTCCAAACATACAAAGGGTCAAATGTTTACATTAAACAACACCCGCACCAGTACTACTGTACGTATATATCCCCACAGAAGGCTCGGTCTCAAGGATCCAGAAGCTGAGTCAGTTGTGTAAGTTACTGATGACTGACCTGAAAAATTGGGGATTCCATAGGAAGTGGACCGCCTCTGGAACTCCTGCTAATACATGAATTCGGTTATCACAACAATCATGAGCAATGTACTCATTACAACTTGTAATACACGGAACCGACAATTCAAAGTAACTTCTGAAAGTAAGGTTACCTTGTATAGACTTCCAACATTCATACAGGGTTCTGGCTAACCAAGTGAAAAAGGACTACACTGATCAAATGATTTCCTGGCCTCAAATTGAACGGCCATTTCGAGGTGGTCAATTCCAAATCGACACGTACAGCAATGGATTGCTGTTGGCGCAAAAGCAATGTATCAAAGACGCACGCCCGGTTTACACCAATAGGTGACGTGGCACGTCAAATCGAACCTTCCTACTGGGCGAGATTGCACATTGCAACTCCCACTCCGCAGCTTGCATTCCTTTCCCGCTTTGCAACTTCAGCTTCATTCTCGGCATCTCATTTATGAGAAGGGGGCAGACTTCGCAGTCATACAAAATGGGTGACAGGTGGACCGCGGTGGATACTGCTACACGAATGTATAATAGAGAGCTTGGATTTAGATACGTGAAACAATGGATTATTATTCTTTGGTTATGAAAACATTCCCATCTTCCATTATTACTAATCGTAATTGCCCATTCGATATCGTGTAGAAAGGACTGCCTTTCATGGCACTTTGAACCTCAAGGGTTCAGATATTGGTATCACTGTCTGCCATAAGTTGCTCTTCCATCATCTGAGCTAGTTCTTCATCTGTCGGGTTATATCCTTCATCTTCGCTTGATTCAATTTCTTGAACCTCGCGGTCTCTGATAGGTTGGGTCATCCCCAGGCTACGCCTAATCTGGTTGTTGACTTGAACCTGATTGTAACAGTGCATCCAGATGGCATTGGACTCAAGATTGTCGTCGTGAGAATCCGTTCCTCCTTTCCTTCCATTGCGTTTTGGATATGGAGCTACAATGCGTCTGGATTCCCGGGGCACTGAGTCGCAACCTTCGCGAAGGCTTTCGAAAAGATGCTGGGCAGCTGCTTGATCATCTAACTTCGATTGCAACCAATCAAGCTTCTTCGCTCTGAGGGCACGACGGAAATCGGTTAGCGGGGGTCCATTTGCTGGTGCGGGTTGAGTAATTGGGAATCCTTGGGTACTCACGTTTTCTGCGTCGTCGCTGGTGAGATCGATCACCATTGCATCCTTGGGTGGCGCAGCAGGGGGACAGGTTGGTAGAGACGAGACCGAGGCCGGCGAAGGATAGCTGGCTGGAGCCCTGTCATTGGGCTGAAGGGACAAACTCTCTAAGATTTGTTTCGGATCGGCGCCCGGAGCTTTCAGGGCAGAAATTATCGAACATTGCTTCATTAAGAGTTTGTCGTACATCAATTTCCACATCTGGGATTGATCAGTATTATTCTGGGGTTGAGGTTGCCGAGACAAAACAGAAGGCGATTCTTGGGAAGCCTTGTAGTCCGCGACAAGGCGGTTATGCGTCGTGGCTAAGTCTGCATATCTCTGCTGCCAACTCTGAACGTCGGCTTTGAGCTGTCTCGTGCGCGTCTGTTGCGTTGAAGTCACTCGTCGGAGAGTTGTGATTTCAGTCTCCATTTCATCAATTCGTAGCTTCCCAGTTCGTGGATCGGGTGTTGTGTAACTGAGAAGCCCGTCCCGGTATCTGTTTCGTTCTGCGATGAGAACACTAATTCGTCGATGAGAGTTTTTCAAGCGATGCTGAAGAGACGAGTGCGAAACCTCGACACTGACGGTACGAGGGTGCAAGAACGAAGCAGAAGGATAGTACCTAGACAGTCCATACGGTGACGAGAAAGGCTTCGAAGCTTGAGTGGCCGGGATGTTGGCCGTATGTCGCTCGATGTCTTCGGGGCTCAGTCCGAATCGAGCCTTTGCACCAGTACTAGCTGGATTGCAGGGCGCTGCACTTGAGAATTCATGTGCTGCAGCCAGGTTCGATGACTGGTTTGCAAATTCCATACGCTGCTGTGTCTGTAGAGCCAGGGATTCTACTGAAGGCGACGGCGAAGGCGAAGCAAGTGACTGGCAAGTGCGCTTAGGTGGCGAAGTCTCGGTTTCGGGCTCGCTGGGGAATGTTTCATCGAAAGCACGCTTTCCGGAGCTGCCATCGAGATCGGGGATATCGATTTGATGAACAAGAGGATCAAAGTCCGTGAGAGGATCGAAGTTATCCAGCACACTGATGTCGAACTCGGAGAAGTCCATTGCTGGGGCAAATGGCTGTGACTGTGATCCAGGGGAGAGTGTAAGCCCCAGATCATCGAAAAACTCGCCTGCATCTCCAAGAGACAACTCACATTGATCCATTGTTTCACTCATTTTGAACGGTGGTGAAGACACAGTGCATACAAACTTTGAAGTTCTTCACGGCATATTGCCAAACGAAGAGTGCTTTACTGCCTGCTGGTGTCACCGTTCAAAACAATAAAGAAACGGGCTGTTTATTAACTGTCAGCCTAGGGCCCAATAAGCTGTTGAGAGAAATAGTTTGGTTATTCACCTTCACCAACAAGGCTGCTCGGCACTCTCAAGTGGATGTGATGAGATGAGAAGAAGAGAGGAAGGCAGATGCAGCCTGGAAATGTTTACCTTTTTCTTTTTCTGCACAGCTACTCCCCTCACCGCTTTCTGCTAAGTCCACCGCCTTATCCTGTCACATGACATTGTCCATCGGGGCCCAGTGCGATGGCCGACCCCAACTCCTCTCCCGAAGCTATTGAATCTCCGTTGTTCAGCCTCCTTCACTCAAGATTTCGTCTCCACTGTCTTGCATACGCGATTCAGATATCCTACCATTTGCCATTGTTTGATCCTTTCGTGCCAGGATGAGCGTTATCCTTTGCACAGGTAAGTGCCTCTCTTGGCTATAGTTATCGAAAAAGCTCCCCGCATTCTTTCTGAGCTTCAACTGATCATGCTTGTGTTCGTGATTCACAGCGGGGTATGACCATACCATCCGGTAAGTATGAAGCTCTCTCAACCACTGAAGACCTTGGTGTAAGGTTGTTAGCGCACTGAATACTAACTCCCGTTCTCCAACAGCTTCTGGGAGGCGCTTTCCGGTATCTGCTCGCGAACTATTCAGCATCCGGACTCTCAGGTCAACCGTCTATGTATTACTCCCGACAAACGCTTCCTCGCCGCCGCCGGCCATAACAATGTCAAACTCTATGACATCAAGTCTACGAATCCCAATCCTGTTATGACCTTCGAGGGTCACACCAACAATATCACTGGTGTCGCATTCCACTGTGAGGGCAAGTGGATGGTCACGAGCTCTGAGGATGGCACTGTGAAGGTGTGGGATACACGAACTGGCAGTCTTCAGCGCAACTATGTTCACCGAGCTCCAGTCAACGATGTAGTCATTCATCCAAACCAGGGTGAGCTGATCAGTGGAGATCAGGCTGGCATGGTTCGCGTCTGGGATTTGGGTGAAAGCGTCTGCACCCACCAACTTATTCCCGCTGAAGATACCTCTGTCCTAAGCGTTAGTGTCGCAAGTGACGGATCTCTTTTGTGTGCGGGCAACAAAGTCGTACGTCTCTCACTATTCAGTCTTGTGTTACCTTATTAATCTGAATTTCCAGGGCAATGTCTACATATGGCGAATGGTGATGACCGACGAAACTACACGCATCATTCCAATCTGCAGCTTTCAAGCCCACCGAGATTATCTCACTCGCGTGCTTCTTTCACCTGATGTTAAGCATCTGGCCACATGCGCAGCAGACCATACAGCAAAGGTCTGGAATCTCGATGCCGAGTATGCCCCAGCAAAGATCGCGATCAAAGAATGGAATGAACGCCAGGCCCAGAAAGACCCTTCAGAGAACGCTGAAAGCAATGGCGATACCCCTGGCACCAACAATCAGAATAATGAATTGATGCGCATCTTCGGGGATTCGACCACAGACCGAGATCTTCTGCGCATCACTGACAACGCCCCACGCGAAGATACATCCCAGCAGACCTTCACTGCAACCCCAGATGGCCCGCCTATGGATCCAGCCAGCAACACTCTTTTCCTTGAGACCACACTCGCCAACCACCAACGCTGGGTATGGGATTGTGCGTTCTCCGCTGATTCGGCCTACTTGGTCACGGTATCGAGTGATCACTACGCCCGGCTGTGGGAGCTCAGCACTGGAAACATCATCCGTCAATACAGTGGACACCACCGTGGTGCTGTGTGCGTTGCCCTGAATGACTACTCTGAACCTCGTTAGGGACGTAAGGCTGTTTGCGATGCCCTAAATGACTACTATCAACGTCGTTAGGCACGGCATTATTGTGCTAGTTTTCACTGGGGGTGGCGTATTTGACTTTCAAATATTTCCTTGGCGTATTGCATAGCATGGCGCAGGGGATAATTTCTAGCGTCCATATTTTTGGACCGCTTTCATCTGATTTCACTTAATTTCAAGATACCATGTCCAGGGAAATCAATCAAACTGGAATTTAACCAATAATGCGTTCCTTCAATATATTGTAGCCGTATGATGAGTAGGGAGGGGTGTCTATGAAAGTCACTAAAGATTTTCACATCCTTCACAACAAGCCCAAGCCCTGGCAGTTAATAAAGTGTTCAATGCCGGTGCTTACGTCTTCGAAGGTCAGAGAGTCTCTGGCTGACTCTTGCTCGAGGACACTCCTAGAAAAATATTCAATGTGGCCGTCTAGCCGTGTACTACACTACTGACTAGTAGTCAGTTCGTCACTGTCCACCCCCAGATACCAGGGCTTATATCCAATACAGCACAGCCCTCAGTCTAAAAATTCAAACGAACAGGGTCTCAAATACAAGAAAGATTTATTTGTAAAAATATAAACCCATGTAACAATAACAATGTCTGCTGATTAACAAGAAAAAAAAAAGAGCTTAAAGTTGAAATCTCTCCCACTCCGCACCTCTTATCCATTTCATTTTATCTCAACCTCACCAGCTTCGCGCAAACTTTCCAAGCTTATACTTAGTTCATAGCGAACCAAGTAACACTAACAACAACATCCAGCCCCCGCTCGTCAGCACCGGGATACTTGAATGTCCACATGCCGTCACGGTTGACATCCCAGAAGGCACCGGAAGCAGAGTGCATCCCGCGCTTACCAGCGTTAGTCTGTGTACCGTCCGCGGCAGCAGTCTTATCAATGATTCCCTGCTGCACGATCGTGCTGTTCACGGTGAAGCGATAAGGGGCAGGAGTCTTCTTTTCGGAGTCAACAGGGGCGGTAGCGGTGATGAGGGCTTTCAGGACGGTGTTCTGGATTGAGGTAGGTTGATTAGATTGCGTCGTCGATGCGGAGATCGTATTCAATTCAGCTTACAATGATGGAGGAGTTCCACTCGCTGACTTTCTCGTGCTGGTATTCAGTGGTGTCCTTCAGAGCGGCGTCACAGGCCTATTGGGATTGTGAGCTTGGAATGATATCGTTTGTTGGTGAGCGAGGCGCTGCGGAACGTACCTCGGTAGTGATCTTGGTCAACTCCGGGATTGGGAGGGGCTGGTAGATATCAATGTTAGCGCGATCATAGTCATATCTTTCAAGCCTTCGTTCTCGTTGTCGACTTCGTGCTATCTTGGTGTAGGGTACGCTTTGTCGGGGAATGCGGTGTAACAGCTAGAGACATACCGACGCGGGGGCAGAGCTGTCAACAGCCATTGTGTATGTATACTTGGTGAGAAGGTATTTAGAATACTATCCGAGAACAATCAATTAGCCATGATCACCTATGTGGGCGGTTCTAGACACGATCGACCCATTCGCCATTGCGGTCCCCGCCGCACCTCCGCGAAGTCGCGCTCAACGCTCATGAATGGTGTGGGGGCGAAATTGACAGATGGCGAGGGTTTCTTTGCTTGGAGCAAGGCCGGCAAATCAAAATATTGTCTTACTCACCAGTGTATATTTGGAGAGAGAATCGAAGGTCTTCGAACTTGAATTGGCAGAGTCGCAGAGTCGGGATTGTTTTGGTGGCATCATCGCGTGGGAATGGCGAGCTCTGATTGGCTGAGAGACAACACTACATTAGCTAAGCATTTAGAGGCGACAGAAAACGGAGATAAGAAGATATTCCAATATAAAAACTAGTAAATTTACCATAACAGTGTAAGAAGACAACTTGGACTTTTAATTTTGCTCAGGATATCTGCGAGGACTCAATGTTTTGTTTTTTGGGGCTGGTCCACCATGCGGGCCGGCTTTGATATTAGAACTACCAGCGATGCCGGCATGTGGATATGTTGAACATGAATGTCAATAGACCAATTAATATTAATAAGTTTTTAATGTAAAAGCTTTTTCATCCCACTTGCAAGGTTGTAAGTGAAGAATAAATACGGTATTTATGGAAATAATGTAAATGGCACGCTAGTACGTATGAAAAAGTTGTTGAAAAGAGCTTAAATTTGACAGTATCTCAACTAGGCGTCGTTAAACCATTTATGCTCCAGTGCTTGACGAGCCGTAATCCGTTTCGCCGGATCATAACATGTCATGGCACATATAAGACTTTTGAAGTTATCATCAACCCCATTCCAGAAAGCGAATGGCTCGCGCGGGGATTCCTTATTGAATCCATCTCGAGTCACTTCGAAGATACGAGCCCATGGATTGTCCCCAAGGTATTTCAGGAACCCATTTAGGCCGTCTTCATCTGCGAAGTACGAGATCTGGCGTTCGATTACAACGGCGAGAGGGTCAACATCCTCCTCTAACTCATCTTCTCGAACAGCGAAAACGATCCTTTTGTGAACTGCGCAGATGCACTGGCCGGCTAGTTAGAAGCCGCATTGAATAGCCCTGTAGACATGAGACTTACAACAAGAGCAAATGAGAAAACATCAGAAGGTTTGTTTATAGGCCCTCGTGCATGGGCCTCGGGGCTTCTCCACATCCAATTGCCTGCCTGTTTGCCGACCATATTGCAGTCTGGGGGAATATGAGCAGCATCTTCCAGATCTCCAAGTTGAACTTGGTCAACAATGATTCCATCATGGGAATTATTCCAGTTAACGAAAACATTGTCTGCTTTTATATCTGTAAAGAGTCAGTTGTTACCCTTCATTTTTAGAGAAGAACAGTGAAGATACCTGTGTGAACAATATCCCGATTATGAAGCTCAGCAATTCCAGTAAGAGCGTTTTTGAGGATTCTCTTGATAGAGATAAGGGGCAAATTCTTTTGGGCAAGGGTTAAGAGATGACCCGTGAAGTGATCAAAGACAAACATAGACTTGTCAGGGATAGTGTCCACAGAAAGCCGAACATGGCTTGAATTGCCGCGTAGGCGGTCATTGATTTCTTGAAGATCTTCAAAATTAACGGGACATATGTACTTTAATATGAACTTGTGATCACCCGCGCTGAAAGGGGTATGAGTGTTTGAGTATCAAGGGGGATTTGTGTCCACTGACGAGGTAAGATAGACTTGACGCGGTGGTGACACTTCCTGCTGCAAAACATGTTCGATGGTATATACGCGACCGGACAGGCCCGTTTGCTGTGTATAAAGTAGGGGGTTGCTTGATATCGTGTTGACTGTGCGGTAGCAAGGAGGCTTTGGTCCCGGGATTGATGTACGATGGAGTGCATTTGAGTACACCTGCCTCCTATAAAAGTGACCCGCTAAAAGAGCTGAAAACTTTGGAGTCAACATCGTATACAAGAGCGAGTGAGAATCACATGGAGCGGTTCGTCATTCAGGAAAAGAAAAACGTTTCCTATTAGCTGACAAAATGTCGGAACAATGCTCGCCCGTAGAATGAGCGACCATTCGCTATTTTAAGGCTAACGATATGAATAACGAAGGTTCAAATAGAGCTGATGGCAAATAAGTCAAGCTTTACAATTATTGAAAGTCGTAAGATCTAGTCAAGCTCCAAGGTTATTTGGCGCTTAACTGCATTGGGCGCATTCTGCGAGCAGTGGAGACTTGATGTGGCCAATCATGAGGCACAATAGATTGGGGATGTACATGGCGATCGCTCGCAGAATGCGCTGAATAGGGAAATTGGTGGGGATCGTAAGAATAAGAGTATGAAGAGTCGAAAATATTTAAATCTCGATTTTGTTGCCGCTCTAACTGAAGAACTTAACATACCTGTTTCTATTATCTGGATATCGTACAATACCAACCCTACTATCTGCAATGGCCCTTTGTGAAAAGCCCGAAAATGATCATTTCAATATGATGCGATCTTCTGCCTGCTCTTCTCCACCACCACCCTATGTTGCAGTGCAGAGCTCAGCCCAGTTTCCCAGCGAGCTTCGGTTATCCGACCCTCAAAGTCGGAGCCTCCAGTACCAAGAGTACTTCCCATCATGCCCGCAATACCCTATCCAATCGATGATTCAAAACAATCAACAGTTGGGGTCGTCGATCCCTTGCAGTCCCCCGCAATATGCGAGCCCAGAAGAACTTTCGGCTGTTCAATCAGCTGCTTTCCCGAACAGCCAGGCATATGTCTCGAATACACAACCTGTAGCTCAGAAGCAGGTCTCGCAACCGCCCAGGCCATGCGTTATCCCCCGTAAGTTCAACTGGGAAGCATGATTGGAATACAAATGCTAACGATCTTGTTTCATAGAGATCACGAAAGTATTTGGCGGTGTTCACATGAGCCCATTCGTTCGAGCACGAGCACCGGAGCTAGACTATCAATATGGAATCTCATCAGCTGAGCTTCTCACCTTCATTGACGAGCTCAACGAATCATTTCTTGCAAACCCAGCAATGCGAGCTGTTGGAGCGGCCGGGAATATCGTGAGCTTTGTACCACTCGTCAGCACACAGATAGCTGGCGATGCGATCAGCCTAGCGGCCGAACTTGGCGCCGCAGGGGTCTCGTTTGTCCGTACAAAGCGATTTATGAAGAAGGCAAATCAGAACATCTTCAAACCAAAGGGCTTGCATGCTCAAATCTGCAAAACAGACAAGATGCTCAACCATATCGGCATGGCAAATAATGGCGCTGTATTTGCGGGAACGCAGAGCCGTGCCGTTCTGGAAGATACCCTGGTTGAGGATGGGGATAATCCAATTTCTCGCAGGATGCAAGTTCTCGGTGACCATACCGTGAAGATATCATTCGATGGTTTAGATGCTACCGTCCCCCCGGATAACTGGATCAAGAAGGTCGGAGCCTACTCTGCGCAGCGTGCTGAGTCAAAACAACTGGAAAAGTTGAATAAGGAACAAGCCAAGTCGGAGAAAAAGAGCACCAAACATGAGAGGAAAGCTTCCAAAGCCCAGCGAAAACAAGATAAGGCGGATGAAAAAGTGGAACATATCATGGAGGAGATGGAAGAGCTCAGTTTGAGAATGGCAAGTCTTGATCCCCACAACCGGCGATATGAAAAGACACACAAGGAGCTTCGGAAAGAGTGGAAAGAGCTCAAAAAGGACTTGCACGAAGCGGAGAGAGATCAACGCCGTGATAAGGCAGGGAAGCAAAGTCGCAAAGTGGACGAGAAGAGCAAAACCCAACAACGTAAGGATGGCAAGAAGGTGAAAAAAATCCTTTGGATTGTTATCATGCCCGATGAAGAGGGGGTTTCTAGTGACGATGATGACTGGGATCCCGACGAGCCGTCAGAAAAGAATAGAGAGATGTGAATTCCGCGGTTGAGCTAGGTCTCATACGCCCCGGGCATCTTTAATAGGATCTGAGTTAGCATAAATCATCAGGAATAAGAGAGACCCCATTTGGATTTTGTTATGTGCTTAAACAACACTTACATTCTGTATTTGTCGAGGCATGTTTTCACGCCGGCCAACTTCAAACCCATGCCTATCTGCAACGATAGCCATGGCCGTTTCAAGCCAGGATTTGGCTCCATCTCGATCACCATCAAGGTGCAAATAAGCGACATTGAGTGGAAAAATGAGCATGAATGCCCCAGAGCTCCTTCGAAAACAATGAAGATGATAATCCACCATTCGGGAAATCTCGATCGCAACGTCATGTCTCGTTCCCTCCATTGGGAGAAGAGGATCACTGAAATCGGGAGATTCTGGGTTATCGACATTTACGCCGGCCAGTTCAAGTAAACGAGTTAATAACAATCGGACCACGTTATAGGTCATGAGATCGTTCGCGCGGTAGGGATTAGTGAACCAAATCACGGACTGGAATGGACTAGGTGGAAGTGGACACGACGTCTCAGGATCCAGGCCCTTCGGCGAAATTGTATAAGTCGAACCCGGGAAGTCTTTCTCCCATTCCCAGCGCCAGTTGTTTAGTGTATCTAGTGAGGTGAAAACCTTTTTGCGGAACGCTGCAAGTGATTCATTTTTCCTGGGCGTCTCTTGGGTCCATTTCCCAAGCAGATCAATTTCTTCCAGGTAACCCGGAATGTCGCACAACATGTCGTGTAGTTTATCTAAAGGCAATTTGGCATTAAGCCCAACCTTGGCCCAGGGAATGGTCTTCCATTCGGGTGTTCCCAAGAAACAGTGTTTTCTTTCAATCAGATAGCCAATCACCTATACATATTTAGCATTTGTTGATGTCTAGGGGCAAGTGGGAGAAAAAAAAATGCAGTGGAAGTTCTTACAATGCATGATCTCAGCATTGGGAGCATGGCAAACCCTATCCCTGATTGGTGGCGCTTGGGACCTCTGAATACCATCTATCTCGAGATAAGTAAATAGGTTTCCAGAGCCTGAGTAGACGACAAGCATACCAATTGAGCAAGACCACTGTAGTGGTGTAGCCAGCCGGTTGGCTGATGAAATGTGACCAACTCATACATCGCCATACAGACAATGGCGACTAAAATATCATCTTGTAGTGCTAGGAATGGATCTTGAAGCTGCGAACGGAGTGCACTCAATGCACGGGAATAAAAGCCTGCTCCTTTCCGCATGAGACCTGACTGACTGTGCGTTTTTGCGAAGTAGGTTGTGGCCAAGGCACGAATCGACGTGAATGATAATACCCCGTCATCTTCATTCGCCCGAAGAAGAACCGAAATCCAAGCTGCGGATTCTGGCGAGGATGGGTTCTCATGCCATGTAAAGAGCCTGTCTACCAAATGCGTAGCGAAAACTGACTGCTCATCCCAGGTTGGATTGCGGATTAGTGGCAAGAGGGGAACCTCTTTGATAAGATCCTGGGAGAGGGAGCTGTCTGTGCTGCTGGATGTAGGACTAGGCGTATCCTGTTTTGATGTACCGTTCTTCGTCAATCGTTTCGTCAAATCCACAAATTCTCCGTATTGAGCATAGCCGTCACAGTGGAATCCACCTTTACGGCAGCGCTCGCATGTAGGCTTTGCTTCGTCTAGAGGAGTTTAGCCACCATTCATGATAAGCGTAGGATTTGGGGAGATTGAAGGAGTGTTCTCACCGCATTTAACTCTTCGCCTTCGACAGGTCTTGCAACCTCTACTGCGACCACCGACACCGACCATCGCCTACCGATCGGGGTCACGTAGTGAATAGACAGGAGGAAGAGGAAGAGACAAAGAAAGGGTGAGAGTTGATGATGCTGATGCTGATTTCCATGGTGGAGCGTGGGGGCGGGGACCAATCAGAGTGGGTCAGCCATAATTAAGCAAAAATAGAAGTATGCAATATCGATGCAAAGGAGGATGATTGGAAAGAAAGAATATGCTATATCCGAACTGTTATAATTTACAAAATTCTCACATCTTTGCTGTTTCGGTTGGATTTGCGTATTCCATCAAAGACAAAAGTTGAGGAACCAAGGACCAGTCACCATTTCTCACTGCAGATCTCTTATCCTCGCCGTTCAGCAACGCCAAAAGCTCAAGCTTGTTTAGCTCAAGAACAAGACCAGCTTGTTCTACAACCTCCGTGCTATCTGAAGAGGATCTGCTAGTCAATGCACCATTGCTAACATTGATCCTATGCCATTTCTTCTCATCCACCACATGTATGACGATAGAAAAGATTGAGTTGCTAGCCTTGAGACCATCCAATTGGATAGAAAGCAAAGTGAGCCACTGATCCACAGTCTGGGTAGGCCTTAATTGATTACCCATGTTTTGTCGGGGCTGAGGTATTTCTTTGAAAGCTAACTCTCTTGCCCTAGTTAGGTAGAAATTGCGCCATGTCCCGTTTTCTGAACCATATCCAAGCTTTTTGAAGACAAGTGCCAATGACTTCTTGGCACTTGTGTAAGTCGGATCAAAAGAAACAGCATGTCCTAGCAAGGTCGCAGCGAACCGTAGGTCACCATCCTCGGAAAATTCTTCTGCCTTTCGAACCACTTCGTCGATTCCGCCCATGCATTTGATGTACCTCTCTGCAATCTGTTTTGGTGGATGTTCCCAGAGATGTGCAGGGTTTCCATCAAACCAGCCGATGTATCTCTGATAGATGCCCTTGACGTTATGATTGACTGATCCATAGAATCCTTGACAATACCATTTGCTTTGCAAAGATGGTGGCAAAGTGAGTATCTCGGCAATTTCGATCCCTGACAATCCTTTGTTCATCATACGAACGGTTTGGTCGTGAAGGTACGCGTACAAGTCTCGTTGATCAGAGAGAAGCTCCGAAATATCCTTCTCGCCCCAGATTGGCCACGCGTGGCCGGCACAAACAACGTCTGATGATTTCCCATAAAGTGTCAGAGACTCATCCAAATATTGCGACCAGGCTTTCGCATCCCGGACTTGCGCACCACGAAGGGTGATGATGTTGTGAAGGGAGTGAGTGGCACATTCAGCGATATACAATGCGCGATGATTCGGAAAGAAGAAATTCATCTCTGATGGCGCTTCAGAGCCGGGGACCATTTGGAACACGATTCGAACGCCATCTACGACATACTCTTCGCCCGTTTTGTAAATTGTTACGTTTGGCGGAACGAGTGAATTCGTTCCAGTCGGCACTCCCATACCCAAACCACAACCGATCTGACCCTCTGGCGACTTGGGTAGAGCAGTACCGTACATGAAGACAGCTCTTCGTCGCATGGCATTTCCAGCGTAGAGATTTTCACTCAGAGCTTCTTCCATAAATCCCTCCGGTGCAACAATTGGGATATCGTGATCCTGAGCACGAGGGAGGATCCCTTGAGCGCCACCGAAATGATCGATATGAGAATGTGAATAAATCACACCTGTAACTTTTCGGTCACCGCGATGCTGGCGATATAATGAGAGAGCAGCAGCTGCACACTCCACGGCTGTAAGAGGATCGATGACGATGACTCCTTCTTGGCCTTCGAAAATCGTCATATTTGAGAGATCCAGGCCGCGGACTTGGTATATTCCTTTCGTCACTTCAAATAATCCTTGCTTGGAAGCTAATTGTCCTTGGCGCCATAGCTTTGGATTGGCAGTCGTGGGACACTCAGAATTAAGAAAATTAAATTCGTCATTATTCCATACGACACGTCCATCTTCTGCTTGGATGATGCATGGGTCGAGTGCACTGATGAATCCACGCTCTGCGTTTGCAAAGTCAGTTCTATCGGCAAAAGATGGTTGAAAGCATTGGTCTGTCATTTTGCGCGCTGGTAATTGATCTTTTCTGGAATGATACTTGAGTTGCAAACATAATTTCACGGGCGGATCTTAAATTTATAGTCTTGGATGCAGTTCTTAACACGAGGAAACTCCAGTCGCATCTCATACTCCAATTTGCCTAGCGGGTTGACCCACTTGGCACTACATCATCACGAAACGAATGCCGATTCTGGTAAAGCCGTTCGCCTATAGGCCTGGGGCTGTGCATGGGGCCGTCATACGGCCACCGAGTCAAAATACCAGCTAATACTATTAGCTGGTAGTAGTACTCAATACGGGATGGATCCTTTCTTGTTAAAGAGATGTTAGCGAGAGAGGGCAAAAAGAAAACCCATTCAAAATGAGATCTTAGCTTCATAGCCTCGGATTGTACTGTAATGATTTGCCAGACTGAAGACCCGAGACAAACAAAGGATACCTTTCATAAGCATGAAAGGTAAAGATGGACTAGGGCGCATGATTGGCCAGATTGTCAAAGAATGCTTCTCGAGGAACCATGAATCACCGAGTTGATTTGTAGGATTGGATATTAAAGGCTAGAATATTTTCTACTAATGTAGTGATTGGCTAGCAGCCCAGCCTATTTTCCTTTGTCTAAAATTCTGTGACGACTGATCCCATGGATGAAAAAGGGTTGCCTCTTCGAAACCATTGGGGGGGGGGCCGGGCGCATACTATGCACTTGCGAGATATCTATCTTTGTTTCGTTTGGATATACCTCAATAAATATTTCTTGGCGCTGGCCCTATGATCAGTGGCACTGAAAGAAATAAAAGTGCTCTTTCATCTGATGAAGATATAGTATATATAGAGAATACATTTCGATGTCAGATCCAAACATCTGTTTACTACTAACTGATAGTACCAGTTAGTACGGGTACTAGTACAAAATTTTGCACCTTGATTCAAAAATTCGTTGCCCTTTTCACCTGGTAAAGTTGAAGTGACTGGGGTTGGATAATGTATCCAACAGTCACTTCAAATGTTAGCCACCATAAGGCTATGAAAGTACCCACGCACTTAACCAGGTGAAAGGGTAAGGTATTTTTTGGATCATGCTGATAATGTCACATTATACCTATAGAGATAGGTAGCCAGATATCTGATATCCTTACTACGTGGTATAGTATGAGTACTACTAGTAGTAGATTATCAAAATGATTCCGGGAATTTGGTGCCCTTACCCTCTCCCCTGAGCTGTAATGGAAAACAAGAGCATAATTTCGGTTTTTGAGAGATGTTCTCTGTATACTAGCCAGTATACGGAGAACTTTTTTCAAGAGGCGAAATTGAACTCTTGCTCAATCCGATAATAGTAATAGTATTGCGGTGGGTGTCACTTGAAGCATCTGTCGGGAAGTTTAAATCTTTTCCCTTTGAAACGGAAGAGATTTACGTAAATTTTGCGTTAATGTAAGCTCTACAGGCAGACCATGCCGTAATACATTGATATTTATGTATCTCCTCGATGCCATAATGACGCCTGGAATAGTCGCAGCGATGGACAATAAAAATTTTCTGAGCCTTATGGTGTGGGAGAACACCTGGGGAATCCAAACTTGTCAACCTTTGCGATCATTCCCATCTCATCAATACGTGTATCTGAAGCCAGGAAGCTCTGCAATAATAATTTCACCCCGGTCTGCCTTCCTGTTCAAGTAGCGAAATCGGACCGACAGGAGAGCGACAAGTACCATAACTAAACCAGATAGGCCCACACATGTAAGGATTCCTGGGTGATATGTTGGCGCATCTTGAGATCGATAGACTAGGGATCCAGTCATGCCCCCTGATGCGCCGAGACCGACAAATATCGCACTTGAGACGGCGCGCTTCCATTGCCCACGGATATTGTTGGCCTGAATAATACCATTAACCCGGCTCCAAGAATATAAGATACTAATTTCTCACCTGATAGGCCATTGCACAAGGGATATTCGAGTTAGCACCCATTGTTACCAGAAATGCACCTACTAAGCGAGGTGCATTAGATTTTGTAAATCCCTGCTAGGAGTTAGCCATGCTATAAATGACTCAGAAAACGAAGACCGTACCATAAGAGGAAGACCAATTATTGTGAGCATGGCGTTGAATACCAAGATAGGACCGCGTATGTGGTACCGATCTCCCAGCCAGGACGTGGCAAACATGAGGATACCAGCAGCAGCATACGGCGGAGCGAACAAACACAGGGAAACTCCCGTTGAGAACCCCATACCTTGGCGATAGATGATTGGGAGAAAATAAGAAAGAGCGTATGCCGTCGTAGTTGTAGAATAGTATATGAATCCAATCCCCCAAATGTTGATATCGAGACCAGCTCGGAGATATTTCTTGATGTCAAAAGGTTCGAGATTGACATCGGCCCGGTCCTTGGTAATCCGGCGCATAATAAAATCATACTCGTCGCCAGAGAGAAACTTCCGCTTGCCTTTCTTCATTTGATCTGGGAAACCAACCAACACAAACCAGCCAATTCCCGCAATGACACAAGTAATTAGACCTTGAATCACGAAAATCCACCGCCATGCTGTTAAGCCTCCCAATCCCCGCTGTTGAGTTTTAGTAAAAATGAAGTGTGAATGGAACGAACAATGAAAAATCATACCATGAATGTGATACCGTAAGATAGAAGCCCAGTGAATGCCGAAGCAACGCACCCAAGTAGATAAAATATTGCATATCGTTTTTGGATATCATATCGGGTATACCACGTCGAAATAAGGTACACAGATGCAGGGAAAAAGCCAGCTTCAAGTGCCCCAATTATGATACGGATTCCCACCATCTCAGTCCACTTTTTCACAAATCCAGCAGAAAGCTAGGAATCAAGTTAGTCTTATTTGTGTATACCAGTCTCCTTAAGTGCCCTACCATAACACAGCCCCAAACGAAGCATACTCCGGAGAGATAGTTGACAGGCCCTATCTTGCGTACCAGTACAGGCCCAAGAACCTGGAGTGCGATATATGGTGGGAAAAAAGCAACTGCTATGGTACTCTGATATAATTATGAGAGCTTGCCAGGGATATTATGCAGAATTAAAAGACTGACGTATTGTGTCCCAACAAGATGAAGTTCCTTTTCCATGCCAGCTATTGCAGCTGTCCCCAAATTACCACGATCAATAAGGCAAACACAGTGAAGAAATCCGAGCATTAATATGAGTCGAAAATCGATTCTTTGTATAATTTTTCGTTGCTCTGGCCGAGTGTAGACGGGATCATCATCGATGGTTTCTAGTATGGGCTTATGTGAATCGATAGGCTTCACCGAAGCCTCTGAGATATTTTCATTGCTTGTGGTCACCATGATGGAAAGGAGCAGAAAATAGTGATCAAAGAACTGACATGATATCACAAGAGGAAAACATTACATATCGGGCGCTTTTAAATACAAATCTGCAGTTCAACTGATCATGTATGTTGATGAAAGACGCCACGGAAATGTTGCAATAACGCATCCTCCTTGCTCAATTGACTCTTCCAAAAAGCTGTTGTGCATTTTGTGGGGTAATGCATACATTTACAAGCTAGAAAACTCTCAAATTATTACCTTCTCTTCTATTGGACGAGCTTGAAGCTTTCTCCGCATGTGTCTGGAATGTCTTTCGGGCCATCGGCGTTAACATGTGGAAAGACTGATCTATACATATCTTATCGCCGATTTCCGACCCTTGGAGAGTTCTCTGTGGGAAGAGTCTTCAGGTTTAACCAAGTAACTACCGAAGAGTCATTGTTCAGAGGCAGTAAAAATCGCATAATATTCATCGACATGTTTGTCATCTCTTGGCTTTAAAGTAAGTTGTTTTCATGTTGTCAACATCTAAGTTAGACGGCAGATCACTAATAGCTAGCAGGATATACTGCGACATTAGCATAGCAACTGCGAATCACTACTAATAATAGTAGTAACCGTGATCCAGAATTTATAGCCCAGGTAAAATAAAGGACCTCCTTTATTTGCTTCAGATCGGGATCTGAATCATGGTTCTAATGTATAAATGTTTCTTCTCGAAGTCCTTGTAGTACGGGATGCATCCAAGATAGCGGTAGGAAGCTACAATCTAATTTGTTGCGTGAAGCCTTGCAAATGAAAACAAAACCAAAGCAAAACGATCAATGTTTCTTTGCAAATGATAGATATTTTGAAATCAATTGCGAGATATCGTGTGTATTGAGGTGGCACGAAAGACCCGAGGCTGTCCCAAAATTTTGCGTCAAATTGCCTAACGCCGAAAGCCGACGGCAGCTTCAAACCGGCATCAGTAGACTTGGACATTTCGTATATAGAATCAGTGATTTCGCAACCAAGACAGTGGATTGCGAAATATAGACGAAGTGGAACTTCTATAACATAATATTTATCTTGAACTTCCCATCATTGTCGCATCCTATCACGAACCCCCAACACGGACTATTCGTATACGAGTTATCAAGCGCCACAAAAAGACAAGATGCAGCCGCCTGCAAGACAGCATTCTTCGGGTTCTCTCGATAAATTTGAGCCAGTAATGGTAACGCCAGTTATTGGAAATGAATTTACCAAAGGGACATGTAACATTGTGGATGATATTCTGCGCGCACCCGATGCAGAGAAGCGAATTCGCGACCTTGCAATTATGGGTAAAGTATCCCATAAAGCTTCTGCGGGACTGAATCGCCGCTAATTTAAAGGATATAATCAAGTTGCCGAGAGGGGTGTCGTTTTTTTCCGTGCTCAAGATAATTTAACAAATGATCTTCAAAAGGAGCTTATCCTTAAAATGGGCGAACTCACCGGACGGCCTTCTACCAATGGTCTACATATTCATCCCGTTACCAACGATGCTCGCGAATTCGGAGACCCAGATCCGTCTATCAGTACTATCAATTCGGAAGGACGTAAGAAACTCTACAAAGGATCGAACTACACTAAAATGGCCGCGGTTTGGCACAGTGACATCTCCTTCGAGCCCGCGCCCGCGGATTTTTCATCCCTACGGTTGACACAGCTTCCAAAGACAGGTGGTGATACTCTTTGGGCATCTGGATATGAGGTTTATGACAGGATCAGCAAGCCTTACCAGAAATTCTTGGAAACGCTTACCGCGGTTCACGACGGTGAGGGATTTAGGCGCATGGCGCAGTCTGGGAAATTTACCCTATATGAGAAGGAGAGAGGATCCCCCGAGAATTTTGGAGGAGACCTATTTGCTGTGCATCCTGTATGTGAAAAGCTTGATCTCTCGAAGCAACTCATCAATGTGCTAACTGAAGTCAGGTCGTTCGAACCAATCCAATCACTGGATGGAAGTCCATTTTCCCCATTGGTAAATACTCCCAGTTCCTCTAAAATAATACAAGAGATAGCCTAACAACCGTCGCTGACTAGGATCATTCCCGTCTGTTATCAATGGATTGAACCGCAGAGAGAGCGCAAATATGCTACAATGGTTCCATGATCTTATTACATATGGACACGATCTTCAAGTTAGATTCAAGTGGAACGATGCCAACGACATCGCTATTTGGGACAATCGAAGTGTATTTCACACGGCCACAGGTGATCACGAAGGCTTCGGTCCTCGAAGTGGTAACCGGGCTGTTGGAGTGGGAGAGATACCTTACTTTGACCCCGAGAGCAAGTCCCGGCGTGAAGATTTGGGAATTTTGGAAGATCTGGCCTCTTGTCATTTGTAATTTGAAGTTGAATAATGGTCTTTAATTTTATTTCATGTTATTTCATGTTCGAAACTCTATCGTAGACTCTACTTGTGGCATTGGCAATATGGATCACTCGGAGTGATCTATATCTTCCAGCCAAATCCATCTAGCATGGGTTGATTGAATGCGTCGGTTGCCCAAAATTCTTGTGTGAAGACACCATGCAGATGTGGTTGTGTCTCAGGATTCCCTAGCTGTTCATTCGGCAGACTTGAAGGGAAGCCAGGCAGTTCAGATAGTAGGTTAGTCATGTAGGAGTCAAACTCCCCAGAGCTGAGATCAATCTGCGCTCCGTAATCTCCAACACCGGAAAGGCCAAATGGCTGCTCCGTGGCAGATGGCGTGTGTAAATTTTGGAAACCTGTGAGCCCCTCTTGGCTTATCATAGATGAACTTGACTCTAAACCCCCGGCCGCTCCTTGGACATATTCCATGGCTTTGTTGATGATGGCCTCAAGTACATCCCGATGCTTTTTCAATCTGTGATTACGTTCAGCCATGACAAATAACGACGAGGAACATGCGCGTAGATCATTCGACACAGAAGGCGTCCAGAGCGAGGGTGATCGAAAAAGACAAAAGCTAATAAAGATTAGTAAATAGCTTAATTGTAGAAATGCTGTTTATATTCACATACCACATAGTCAGACCAGCCATAAAGACCGAGTTAACCAGCAAATATGAATATCCCGAAAAGTCGCGTTGCCGTAAACTTTTGAAGAACTGGCACATTTTCCCGGAAGATGCCATGCATGTACTGATCAATTCATCCTGGGGATCGAGAATGCTCAAAAATGGTTGTAATAACATGCGAACGGCATTATTCCAGTGCATATGTACAAAATCTCCATCGTCAAGGTCCAGCGACCGTAGCGTTTCTTTGAAATCGTCGAGAGCAGACATCAGGGGTGCAATTTCAGGAAAGAGAGTTGCCACCTTTTTATCAACGCGATAAATCCGAGTATGAATCTGGGAGACTATTCTCTGCAGTCCAACCGAGGCTACAAATCTGCTCATTGTACCTTTGGGCTGGGGCGTTTCTGTGCCAAGCTGGCCTTGAAGATACCGGTCAATTATCCCATCATCCGTTATAGAATCATCGATATTTAATGGCGACTGGACATCAATTTCCTCCTCTGCAATGCTGAATGGCCGGCCTAGGGACCATGCAGTGTACCTCTCGATTATATAGACAGACCAGAAAAGACGTTTTCGAGATTCAGCCTCATGCGGTCGCAGTTTTTGATATCGGGCTTCGCGATGAAGCCCAAAATCTATGCAAGTTCTCATTGCAAGCCCAATCATATACCACACACTAGGGTGTGAGGAAGATCGTAAATGATAAATCACGAGAAGCATCATGGCTTCTATAGATGTCATCGAGATCGACTCGCGCAGTGTGGGATCAAAACTCAAGGCTGTCAGCAAGAAATCGTTAGGTGGCGTTGATTCATAAGACCCTGTCATCTGGAGAATCGCAGCGCCGATCGCATAGACCATGAAAAGTTTGAATTTCTCAAATTCATCTTCTGGAGACTGTGTTGATGGTTGGTGCCTTTTCGAATGTGAATCGATTATCTTTACACGATCGAGGAAAGGAAGACGGGCATGCATATGCGTGAAATATGCCTCAAGAATGAGAGTTCCATTTTCGTCACTTGGAGGCGACGCCATAACGCGTTTATCATGTTGAAGTGTGGCTTCTGGCTGTTGATTGGAGTTGACTGGCAATAGCTTCGTACCGACAGCGTCGGCAATCGAAAGCCCCGACGATGGACCCAGATATGTTTGTTCCCCATTTCCTTCATTGCCAAGAGTGAGAAATCGCAAAACTCCATCGAAATGGTTATGGGTCGATTTTGGTCCAAAGCCAGGCGCAGGTAACGCGGGCGGTTGCTCAGAGCGTTCAGCGGCGCTGGGGACATCGTCTGCGAGGTTAGCAGCTAAGCGAGCCTCCAAAACCTCGATTCGATGAGCGAGGGCGCCCTTTGACATGCCATGGTGCCATGAAGGAGCACTCTCTGCGCGAGAACATGGCTGGTTGGCGGATTCACAATTCGAGCATGTGGGGACTTTCTGGTCGCACTTTTGTTTTCGCCTGTGACAACGTCGACATGCCTTGGGAATGCGCTTCCGAATTCTCAACTCTGGCTCCATAGTGAACTGAAAGGGGCGCAAGAGTCTTATTTGGTTTTAAATCCCCGAATTTTCCCCGCATCGCCTTGACTTCGAAGCCGAGGTACGGAATCTTGCATTTAAAGTTGAGAATTAGAATGCCAGTAAAAGAGTATCATTGATCATTGATGTGCCAAAGCACGCCATGTTCGCCGGAAGGTCGGCCAATGGCTGCCACAGAATTCTTCGATGTGTATCAATACTCACAGCATCCTCAAATCTCAGGACGTCGTGGATATTTCCTACTAGACAAGCGCGGGCTGTTCCAAACAAAGTCGAAATTCAGCCCAACCCGAAAGAAGCAAGCATTTATGCAGCAACCCGCTGAATTTGCTTGGCCAGAGGGCTATGTGGGATCTACGGAGTAGTAGTATCGATTTTCATACCCGTACTGCCAATGGGATAGTAAATTAACTGGAATGATGGATACGGAGTCTTTATCCATTAATCAATCGGTTACAAAAATAGAACTGTCCGGGGTATAAGATAGTGTGGCGACGGTTAATTCACTTATTACGAAGTCGAGATAGGTCGAAAAATAAGAATGCGGCGAAAAAGATATAATTTTAAGAAAATTGGGCTTAATAAACCGAGTCAAGACGAGCCCCTTGGGCAGGTTAAGTCTAAAATTGTCAGATGATACACTGCAGAATCGACATGTCAACGTACGAGTCGCCTCTCTGATAGCGCCTAGCGCCTCGGCCCAACGGTCTCAACTAAAAAGCAACCTTCTCAATTTGAAGGAGCAGGAAGTGGCTGTCAGATAAGTCGCAAGGCGGCGTCTAGACCGTCGTGGAGCGCAAAACCGGTTGCTACTCCCGAGCGCCCATGGTTAACCGGTCGGATCTCGCTGGGGGAAGCTAGTAGTATTAGGCGGGGCGCGGCAAAGAGAAATGTGAAAACTCGCTTGAAATGTTTTTTTTTTCCCTGCAGGTCTCATTTACTCTGCAAATAGCCCACTTGTGTTGGTTATTCCATCAAGTATCAGGGAGCCAGAAGTAGGAATGTGTGTTCGGAATAATGGCTCTCTCAGGCTCGTCGGCCTCTCATTTACGCCTTTCTGACCCCGAAAGAGAGCGAATACGTGAACTATCTAGGTGAGCGATCTCGGGAAACTTTTTCCCCTGGCGGGTGGAGATCATTCTGACCAAAAGAAGATATTATTGCTGTACAAACCAGAAGTCTTCATCGTCAACGGACACCGTCGTCAATGGAAACCAATCGTCGACCAATGTGCCCACCGGAGATGAGCAGCCTAGTGCTGGGGTCCTTTCATCCGATATCACCTTGACTGCTCTAGCACAGTTAGGTGTTCATCGCTTGGATTGCAACCGTTCCTTTGTTTCTCTCATCGATGGAGACAACCAGCATATCATTGCGGAGGCCACCGCCTCTATCTCAATCCGCGACAGCACCAAACATCTTCCCAATGATGGGATCTACCTTGGTGCTCGAACTTTGGATTTGTTTTGGGGTGTTTGCCCACATACGATTCGCCTTTTTACTGCCCAAGATGATTCCTATGAAGTTGATACCGAAAACATAACTGCGAACCGGTCGCGATACATAATTCGAGATTTTACCAAGGAGGACTGTTTTAAAGATCGTCCTTATGTACTTGAGTGGCCACATATGCGATTCTATGCGGAGGTGCCTCTGACCAGTCCATCCGGCTATGTCCTTGGATCCTATTGTGTCGTCGATGACAAACCGCGAGAGGAATTCTCTGAGCAAGATATCGATGTTCTTCAGGAGATATCAGATGCTATCGGGAATCACCTGGAAAATAAACGAATAGCCCATTATCACTCTCGTTTTGAACGTCTTGTGACAGGATTGACCGACTTTTCTAAAGATCAACCCGATTTCGATCCCCGAAGTTCAAGTGAGAGTTTTACCGAGTCTGCAAACTCTACACTCCATGGAACCGTACCTTCAAATTCGACGATCGGCCCGGAAGCTCCCTTTGATAACTCTTCAAATTCTGGCAATGAAGCAAATATTGGACTTGAGTCTCATTCTTCGTCGACATTCCACACGGAGCAGCAATCTCCATTGCTCTCACCAGAGAAGCCCTCAAGCCTCACAGAGCCGTCTTCACTTCAATCCAACTTATCCTTGGGCCAGCCGAGCCCAGGAGAGGAAAGATCTCTCCAATCACTAAATGAAGCCCTGATACTCGCAACAAAGATCGCACCGAAAAACGAGTCCCTTGTATCTTTGTCAGACAGTGTCACGACATCAGATCGCATTCGTTCGGTTTTCTTCCGCGCTAGTGCACTACTGCGAGATGCAATGAATCTTGACGGTGTGGTATTCTTAGATGCGTCGACAAGCACATCCTCACTGTCAGTCCCCCTTATTTATGTTTAAACCACTTCCTGCTAACTAGAAATAGTGTGCCGCAAAGGGATCACTCATGGGAACCTCTTCCGAAAACAGCAAGTCAAGTCAAAGATTTTATATCACTTCCGACACCCTTTCTGCCAGATAAAGAACCACATCCTAAGACCCAGTGCGAGATTTTGGGACAGGCTTCGAAACCATCACATCATGGATCTCCCCCGACTGTTAATCAAGTCATCCCCGATGAAGATTTGCTCGATACGCTCTTTAGGTTTTGCCCACAAGGTCAAGTTGTCAGTCTTGACATGTCATCAGAGAACGAAAGCGATTCATTTTTCGGATCTCCCAACCCAGACCCACAGTTGAATCACGGAAACAATTCCAATGTCGCCAGAATACTCGGCTCGCTGTTCCCCAACGCCAAGTCCGTGGTATGGCTTCCGCTGTGGGATCACCAGAAATCCCGATGGATGGCAGGCATGTTTTCGTGGAGTTCTGACAATCATCGTGGTCTTGGCGTGGAAGAATTGCACTACTTCAAGGTCTTCGCCAATTCCATTATCTCCGAGGTATCACGAATTCACTGGATCTCGACCGAAAAGTCCAAATTCGATTTGCTATCATCTCTGAGTCATGAACTGCGTTCTCCACTGCATGGTATTCTGGCGAGTGCGGAGTTGCTTCATGCGACAGAAGTGAATTCTTCGCAGGAAGATATGCTCAAAATGATCGAGACTTCGGGCCTTACATTGCTTGAAACGACCGATCACCTACTCACCTACTGCAAGATCAACAATAGCAATCGCTCTACAAAGCTTAAAGGGAAACAGCAAGAAAATGAACTGCTCGTCTTGGAAACTAATTTTGATCTTGGGCTTCTTGTTGAGGAAGTCACCAGTATACTATATACCGGACAAAAGGATCCAAGTATTTTTACTCGCTCTGCGTTCAACTCGCCTTTGATGGGAGTTCCGAGCAGTATGGAGTATTTCTCCAACTCATTGAAACCCTCAGTGATTGTTCGCGTTGATCAATCACATTTCTGGAGAATTCGATCAATGCCCGGAGCTTGGAGGCGGATAGTCATGAATATTCTTGGAAATTCCTTGAAATGGACTGCTCGCGGAATGATCGAGATTTCACTATCAATGCTCAAAACCCCAAACGCTTCAGGTGACCCTCTTGCGCATATTTCCATCATCGATACTGGGCGTGGCATCTCGGCCGAGTTTCTCAGAAATGACCTTTTCACCCCTTTTACCCAAGAAGACCGTTTGGTTGAGGGAGTTGGATTGGGACTCAGTATTGCTCGCCAGCTCGTAACCTCGTTGAATGGTCACATAAATGTCAGAAGTGAGATGGGATTGGGAACGCAAGTTGACATCTTCATTCCAGTTCAGCAACTTGACAATGATGAAGGAACAGGCATTCCACCAAACTTTACTCAAGATCCACGACCCCTTCAGGTTTCCTTGGTCGCCTTCAACGGATATCCAGACATAAAGGAAGCACCGACCGGGATGCTGACCGTGGAGGCAAAACGCAAGCTATCAATCCAGAGCATGCTCGCGGATACCTTCATGTCAAAAACTGGCTGGACAGTATCCTTAGCTGAGACCATTGAGAAGGGACAAGGTGACATCGCTGTCCTTGAAAGCTCGACTCTCGAAGAGATCGCCACGCCAACTTCACTGGCAGATATTGTCTCGAAAAATGGATTCAAGTTCTTGATTGTCTTGAAAGCGAAGTCCTCCCATCTCGAGAAGATTTGTATTCCGAATGTGATTTGGATAGCTCCGCCTTTCGGCCCAAAAAAGATACAGGCTGTCATGGAGAAAGTTTTTGATCTTCATAAATCACGAACTGAGTTCGAACGGATGCCATCACCCGTCCAAATGGAGGCCCCCGATGAATCAACACTAATACCCGTAGAGGAATCTCCTCTGAAACCCAGCGTTGAAATGACCTCCTCGACGGAAATTGCAAACGAAATTCCACAACCCGTTGAAGATTTTCGAAATCTCTCAATCAAGCGACTACATCATGTTTTAGTCGTGGACGACAATGAAATCAATCTGAAGGTACGTTTTTACACTCTGATAAGACTCCTCTTTTCCCGATTCTGTTTCTAAATCATCTAGATCATGGCCGCCTTCATGCGCAAAATTGGATGTACCTACGAAACAGCGACCAACGGCTTGGTCGCATTCGAAAAATACAAAGCATCCAATCACCAATTTGATTATGTCTTAATGGGTAAGCATGATATTTCATGACCAGCTCGCATTTCTTCCCATGCCAACCGCTAATCATCTTTAGACATATCAATGCCTGTCATGGATGGCCTAGTCTCCACTCACAAGATACGGCAATTCGAGAAAAAGAACAACTTCAAGCCGTCTTTTATTATGGCTGTCACTGGCGTAGCCTCGGATGCTATGCATCAGCAAGCCCTGGCTGCTGGTGTTGACCGATATCTCATCAAACCACTCTCCCTTCGGGAACTCAAAAAAATCATTTCATGATACCATTTTTTCTAGCATTTAGCGATTTCTAGCGACCTTTGGCATTTGCTTTGGTATTTCATTTTATTGCAGACTTGGGTTTTCTTGTTCTTTTCTTTCTATATACGGCCTATTTTGCATTTCTTTACAGCGCTATCTCTTATAATAACACAAACGGCCTTGATTTATAAGATTTTAATTAAAAACTGATCGTATTCATATATTCGTCGTTATATTCCTACCTATTTCAATATACTTGATGCATATTGGAGCAAATCGATCTGCGCGTCTGCTGAAACGGCCCTGATCGCGGCACTGAAATATGGAATATCCACTCCATTATATTCGCAGCTGTGCCCGTGGACGCCGATAGTCACCGTAGCGCCGTCACCATCACCCAAAAATGCCTCCTGGATAAGTTTTGACTTATCAATCTGCCCTTGTACCACGGTGTTGGTAATATCCTTTTCGAGTTTCAGGTCCGGCAGATCTACGTATCCAAGTTTGTCTCCTCCCATAGTTAAATTGAAAGTGACATGGCCCTGTGTATGTCAGCAAACATGAATTGGAGAGGAATTTTTCTGGGAATAAATACCATTTCGACACTGAATGGGGTTGGATTTCGCACGGAAATCGTTGCATTAAAATTGTATCCATCGACTGGGGGATCGAGAAGATCTAAACTGGTCACGTTGAAAGACCCCTTCTGGTTAACGAATTCTGTGAAAGTTAGCGACTATGCCGAGTAAATGAGATCCTATTTGAACACACATACCAGTTACATTATAGCCGTCCATCTTCAACGTTTTGTCGATATCCAGATGGTAGGCCGGGAGTGCGCCGATTTTCAACGTGGGACCACCCTTCGCCTGTATCTTGAAGTCCTCATCGGTAGCTGCTAGGATAGCGATCTTCGACAGACAATCGATGCAAGTCAAGTCCAAATCGGTGTCAAATTCGACAGATGCTCCGCCACTGAAATCAATTTGTGGAACCGGGAAGACGGCGAATTCTTCGTCTGTATCTGACGTGCGAATGCTCGCGTTGAAAGCCGTTAAATACCCGCTGCCACTGAAGCCACCTCCCATAGACAAAGATTTCTTCTGTTTGACATGGAATTTAGTCGGTCGAGGATTCGTAATTTCAAGCCCTTCGGGGTCATATTCGTAGTCGTTAATGTATTTGCTGGCGAAGTGAGGAATTCCCACGTAGATACTGTCATAGTTAATATCAATTAATTCGAGCGGGACAAGAGTGGAATAGCTCTTACATGGGTAGTACAACCACCAGTACTATCACACAAGATGCGATCAGATAAACCCACCACCATTTCTTCATATGCGCCTTGAATCGTTGCCAAATTGTTGGTTTCGGCGCGGCGGCGGCAGTCGTCCCATTTGCCTCGGAGTCCGAGCTTTGCTCAATATCAGATTTCGACATGATTCAGACTCGCGAATCTTATTAGGCTTTCGTAGCCTCTTCTTAAACCCTATTCTTATTCAATCTCGATTGGCGGCCAGGGTCAACGGCGAGTGTGTTCTTGATCAGGGGCTGAAGGGCGACAGCTTCCCATTTTATTCCGGTCGGCGCTCGGACTGGGTGTATATCTCACAGATGCGTCAAGGAAGATAAAATCATTTTTGGGATGATCGCAAGGATTTATTCGAAGCCCGTGTCTCACTGCACCCCCATGGGGCTCGCCGTGCCAGTGTCGATCGCTCTCCACATCACATGAAGGCAGCGTATTCGGTGCTCGGAATACGTCCTCACTGCGATCTGATCGGCGTTCAGGGAGAACATCGAAAAAGGGGAGCCGATCATTAACCATAATGGTAAAATCCGCCGATGCCACCGGTGTCAAGGGTCTTCGCTTAGCACCGAATATTCCATTCTGTATCCGCAATCAACGCCACGATCCAATTAATTGTGTTGGTTGAGTGATCCTCGACCAAAATCGAATAACAAGAATTGGGCACGGTCAGTTCGCATGCCATGTCAACGTCTTCCCTTTTCTGGCCATTGAAGCCCTCCATTTTCATCATAGCCCCGCCCTTGATTGAGATCTATTGGTGAGTCTGTTTTGTCCGTCTGATTGTTGCATGTTCTAGGATCACAGGTTTGTATTTCGGATAAGCAGTGTGGCTGGGGAAGGTCCGAAATGTGAAAGATCACAACACCACCCAATAATAAGCGCAGGTAGATTTCGAGGCAATGATAATTACAGATCCTCCGAGGATCCCAAGTTCAGGTTGAAATCTTGAATGACGAGGCAGGTCCGATTTACTCTCTTACGACTTTGCCTTTAAAATGCGGCCTTTCTTTTTGAAATGCGTTTGCCACTGGCAGTACTACTGTAGCTATCTATAATCATATCCACTATATAGTGACGGATGACATACTGCTGTTTCTCTCTCTTTCTCCTTCGTAAACTACTAGGGTCTCCCAGTAGGAGCTATATTCCAGGCCATAAGCCAGTCCAGAGAAGAAGTGGTAGAAATTATTTTGTGGTATATGAGCTAAGACGCAATCAAGGTAATATTTCTCACGAATTGTAGCTCTGGCCATAATCTATTACTGCGAAAGCTTAGTGATTCGTATTTGAAGCGATTTAGCAAACTCTCCAACTCTGACCTCGGGCCCTTCCCTAATTCTATTGGGCGAGCCTATTTCATTCAGGTACTATATTATTTCTAAGTACAGCCCATACAGTGGTAATCAGTATTACTGGTGGCCAGAAAGCACATTTTTCCCGACCGACGCATTCCATGTGTTTCCAAGTATAGCATAGGCATGCTCACGCTACATTAGTGTACCTGGAAGGTTTTCAAGGCGATAGCCCAGCGAACTCTGTGTTCTAGCCCGTGTTGTAAAGAGGCTCAATCTCAGCAAGAGACCTCGCGTCCATAAAAAAACCTTTCAATAAGCTGGAGCTTAATGCCCATTAAGCTTGATTATGGAGACATATTTAGTGATCGCCCATTCTATGGGTCAATCAAAAGCATAGCTTGAAACGACTGCCTCAGTGAGGCATAGGAATACCCCAGAAAATGAACGAACTGACTTGAAATTTCCAGGTAGAGCCAGATCTCTTTTTCACTAGCTCCGCAGTCAGATCTCAGCATCTTCTAAGCTGGCGTTTGTGTCTATTTCCACCAACAGGTGTTCGTGGTGATTCCGCGGTGTGGCCAATGAGAAACAGCACGTAATCGAGAGTCAGCAATCGCTCAGCAAAAAAAGGCTCCACATTATTCCTACTTAGGTATAGCGCGCTGATTGATGCTCAATAATGCTTCCATAATACATTATTACTCGCGAACGGGTTTTCTACAATCATCCACTGGCTGGAAATTGTTGGCTATATAAAGCTCAATCCAGACCCGCTTTCGTTGTAAATTACATTTTTTGAATACACTCTTCAATCAAAAGATAAATTGCAAGTTGATTACCACCAAGTCCAAGATTAATACCAACTCCACCATGTCAAAGCCTCTTTCCCACGCTAAGATTGTTCTTCGCCGCTCTGCTGAGCGCGGACACGCGGATCATGGCTGGTTGAACTCCTACCATACATTCAGTTTCGCTGGCTACTTTGACCGCCGCTTTCAAAACTTCGGCAGTCTTCGCGTTTTGAACGAAGATCGGGTAGCCTCCCGAACTGGCTTCCCGACGCATCCGCATCGCGATGCCGAAATCTTCAGTTACATCCTGAGTGGCGAGCTCACTCACCGCGACAGCATGATCAAGAAGGGCGCGGAGGGTGAACAAGGAAAACAATTTTATCGCATGAAGCGAGGTGATGTACAATTTACTACCGGAGGAACAGGTTAGTCCCCAATTTCCGTTTATTTCCATTCTCTCTATTGAACGAAGCTAATACAAATTGACAGGCATTGCTCATTCCGAACAAAATGAATCCAACAAAGCAGTTCACTTCCTGCAAATCTGGGCACTTCCCTGGGCTAGCTCTCTTAAGCCTCAATATCACACTAAGAGCTTCAGCGAAGAAGCTAAGCGCAAGGCTTTCGTCCCAATTTTATCGCCTCTTGCCGCGGGTCCCGAAGCCACCCCGGCACAAGAAGACGCCGCCGAGCCCAAGATCCCCGATACAATTCCCATTCACGCCGATTTCGTAATGGGAGCTGGCATCATTGAGCCAGGCTACACATTCAACTGGACCATCGGAGCCGGTGACGCTGTTAGCTTCAAGAAGAAGCGAAATGTTTATGTTCACCTGCCGATGACCAAGCAAGGAAAGGCCAAGGTCAAGCTTAATGGTCTTGAGGACTCTGTCCTAGAGGAGGGTGATGGCGCCTTCGTCACTCTCGTCAACGCGGGTGATGCGCTTAGCGTTGAGAGCGTTGGTGAGGCTGATGCCGAGGTGATTGTCTTGGACAGCAATTAGTGCTCGTGAAACAATTACAAATAAATAATGAAGAAATAATGGATCGGCGTTTGTATTTAGATGGCTATATTGGTTTGATTTTTTCAAATTTTAAATTCTCAATTTGAAGTTATCGTGATCAACTTTTCTCTCCTTTTTCTACTTAAGAAGTTAGACGAGCTCAACCGTAGTGTCTCCTGGTGGTGAAATTGCTTTATGCTATTATTTTATCTCGCATAATAAACAAGTCCGCTAGTCTACCCATGCATCAGTCACTTATCTCAACATCATCGTCCGTTAATGTGTACGGAAACCAAAATATCTGGTGTCCGTTAGCTGAAGGAAATTTCAGATTCGATATGCCAACGTAACTTACCGCGTCGGGATTTTTGATCAATTTTCTGATTATGGACAGCATTGGTTGATCAAAGCGTGATATGTCACTTGCAAGATCATAAAACTGTACATTTTCGGTCTCGCCCAACCATAACAGAGCCTCCGGATCTATATCCAACAGGCGATCTTTGGCTACTGGTTTCCACGTACATACGACTATAGGTAGACCTGATGGGTTTGCGAGTAGGAGCTCCTCTTTGAATGTGCTGATCAGCATTTTATCCCTGGAATATAGTCGAGACAAGAACAATTTTGAGACCTACCGTGCCAGCGAAGAGCATTTTGAAAAGTAATTGGCTGCGCTAGATCAACCATAATGATCGCCGCATCGCTGTCTTTGAGCCAGGACTGACGGTCCCGTAGTTTGCTTTGACTGCCAGATACATCCCAGAGCTCGAGGCTCACGCGACCAGTTGACTAGTTGAGAACAATCGTATCTTAGATAACCATATCATATGCCAACTTGGTAAGATGTACTTACCATATCTTGAGACCAGCTGGAAACTTCATAGCCAGCTGTTTGCAAGTATTCTCGATTGAAGTCCGGCGAGAACTGCTTCTTGATGTAGCTGCTCTGCTAAACCGTCAATATGCGAAACAAGTCATTAAGCTATATGTCTGTATTATCGCGTTCTACCTTGCCAACTCCCGCATCGCCAACAATGGCTACTTTGAACGGATTTTGTAGGCTTCCTGGAATCATTTTCAATCTGTGTATCCGATTCTTGTCTGAGCTCGATAAATTGAGTACAATTCAAAGAAAAATTCTTTGTGCTTTATAGTATCCGATGTCCCGGTTAAAGCAGGCCTATCCGGAAACTTTGACACATCAGCGGGGTTAACATAGCCGAAAGTTGGGCTAGACCCGACGATCTCTTTGATGAAATCCGGGGTCCCTGAAGAATTCTACGAAGAACCCCCTAGGAAGAAACTTACATCAAAAATACTCATAAAATCCATGAAATTTCAGGGGGACTCTGTCTCTTATTAAAGGGAATAGAAACTCTCCGCCCCCCTTCACCGATTATACCCAACATTCCCTCCCTGGAACTCACTGCAGCTATTTTTACGTAATTTTTAATCGCACGCAATAGTTTGTAGAGTCAGCTGATTTTCAGGTCACCAGGTTCCTCACGATGAATCTTGGCCAGCCCTTTCACAGGGCAGACTAGCGCCATTTTGCGCCATTAATTCGATGCGTTGCTCGTGTGGAGTTGAGAGGATTGGGTAGTTTCCCCACCCCCGCATTCGTTGGGAATGAACTGCCTTAAAATAGCGCAGTTCAGTCGGAATTGGAGGAACATAGTTAGAAATTCATTGAGGGATTTTCTAGGATCTAATGCATAATCCCTCTAGACTGAAAATTCCAGCTCCTATTTGTGGTTCGCTACACCGTTCCAATTGAAATGTCGTCAAACTTCTCCGCACGTCCAAATGTCTAATAAAAGACACCTAACCATATAATATCGGGTCTCCTAAGTCAACAATGAAGGCCTGCATAGAAGGCTTTGCAACTAGACATGAGAAGACGTTGAATACGATTTGCACTAGTAGTGCATCTCCTACGGAGTCCTTGGCCTACCAAATGAAATCCTATAAAACAGCAAATCATTGGATTAATATGCAGTCTGGATCCATAAAAAGAAAAAGGAAAGAAGAAAACGGAAAAACGAAATCAACATGAAATCGGAATGAGATTTCCGATTAATGCAGTGCCCAGTCTGGGATAAAAACTGCCTAGTTTTTTTGTAGTTTGATCGCGACCATGAACGCTGAGACGCGACGCTGAAAAAGGATAAAGATAGTGATCATGAAAATCAGAGATGGTCGAAGCGAGACCATGAGCGCCGAGGCGCTGAACGAGGCAAAAACGGTAATCATAAAAATCAGAAAATAACGAAGCGAAACCATGAACGCTGGGACACTGAACGGGCAAAATGGCGACCATGAAGATCGGTCAGAGATAGACGAAACGACACTACCTGATTCCACCTGCGGCATGGAACGGAACGGCACAGCTAAGATAACCATCCATGCCTTGTATCATGATACTCATCCCTCATAATAAGAAGCTCTCCCAGCCGGACCCTAAAAATTCAGGGTCCGAGAAGACCCGTCGTTCATCTTCTGTTTCTCGGTTGACTCGGATGGACCTGGGCGATCCCCTTGAACAACATGACGTTTAACACAGACGATGCGACAATCATAGTGCTCATCACTAGCCAATAAGTATAATTCTCCAATATCGGAAATCTCCCACTCAATCACCCCGTGGTAAAGCTCAACTCTCCGAAAAAAGGGCGCATGTTCCCCCTTGGCAAAGACAAGCTCTTCGATCAGCTCAAGGAAGATGTCCAAAGCGAATTTGTTGGCGACAGATAGAGAAAGAAAGATACCTCTGTTCTCAAATTCAGGCCGGCACAAACAGGTACTTATTTCGCTTGTAACTGCATATATGACATGAGACTCTTCCTTGAGGCACCCCATGGGATTGAAGAGAGCCCTGAGGAGGTCATCGCCAGAATGCTTTGAGGCTTCGGATGCATTGCTGGGTTGGTGCTGGACTGAAGCGTTTGTAGGGTCGCCACGAGTTCCTTCCTGGCTCTCGGACATGCTGATGAAATGTGAATTGATCAAGATGGTTGCGCTTTGAAAGGTTGTGTCAGTCACTCCTGTTGAATAAGTCTGGGGAAAAGAGGAGTAACCTGAAGACCTGATCAAGAGTAGCGGCGATGAGTTGTGTGATAAAAGTAAGATCAAAGGTGTTGGAGGTGTTGGGGATTTCAAGAAGTTGCTTGAAAGAGAGAAGAAGGAAGAGAGAAGAAGTGAAGAGAGGAAAGCTGAGTGGTAGAAGTAAAAGTAAACTGCCATAAGTGAGAGAAAGGTACTCTCACTTTATAACACTAACTAGGTAGTTAGTATGTAGACGATGCACGTTGTGGGCATGTTGTGGAGGGAAACCTCTGGTAGAATACCTGCTGACCTGAAGTTTGAAAGCTTGTATAATTCTGGATCAAGGTGCATTCCATATCTTGAGAATGAAAGACAGGTTAAAAGGAAATCAAAAACTACTATAAACAAGATTTTGGGTAAATTGACATAAATTTGAATCTTTAATAAAAGCCACTAGCATAGAGTAATCACTACTATGAAGGCCGAGGTATTTAAAAAACAGTGATCATGAAACTGAAATATGAATTAAGCAAAGCTAGCACCTAGTTATATATACAAGAAAAAACGAGAAACATAGCGCAAGCAGACTAAATAACCATTCGCGCTTCCATTAAACATAATACAGCTTAACATCAATAAAGCATTTCTCACCCTCTCCATTTCCCATGCTGAAACTCAACTCTCCGGCTCGAGAAAATTCCCACTGCATCCCCAGAAAGCAAAGATCTTCTGCCTTGAGCTGCTCTCTTCGGGCATGAAACCAGTAGTCTTGATCGTCGAACCAGTTGAGCTGTTGGCGTTTCTTGAGGAAAGCATCCAAGGCCAGTCCATTGGCGATAGACAGAGAAGGGGAAGTCCTGTCGATGCAAAACGAAGCATCCGCATCGCCACCGTACACCTCGCTGGAAACCAGGTAAATGGTGTCAGTGAGACCGTCGACACGTGTCGGAAGGTTGGCGAGCCTTCTGAGGAGGTCTGGTGGAAAATGCCGTTTATAGGGGCTGAACAGGTCGCTTGAATGTTCTACTGAGGAGGACATGTTTGAGGTAATAGAATATTGATTGTCTGTAACTGTTTATCCCGATAAGCCTTTTGCGTTAGAAGATTGTCTCAGTCATACTTAATGGATGTGCTTGTGGAAATAAGCAACCAACCTAAGTCTAGATTGAGAATAGCAGTGAACAGCGATAGAGGATAATGCTGACGGCGTATTGGCTTCCACAAAGCTGTTGGAAAGGTGAGAAAAGAAAAAGAAGAAAGAGGAAAAAGTGAAGGAAGTGAGAGTTGTATCTACTTACTAGTAGTAAAAGCACGTGGTCCTGGTGCCTGAGGCTTTAATTTGTATACTATACTATGATCACTACGCTGGAGAAACCCCTGTTTGATCATGTATAATTAACCAGAACAAAGGAAATTCAGCATATTTATCGAATTGTTTTTCTGGAATTTTCCAAAATATACTCACCCAAGTACATTGCCCTATGGCCATTGCCATTCTAAAGCATCAAAAATCACAGCTAGGACAGTCCTCAACGTAGAAGGAGCAATCAGAATCAGAATCACACTAACTGCCAATATAACTAACTATAAATCATATACTCAATGTCCTTGTATGTCTGAAGTCAACTAGTTAGTCCTAAATTATCACTCCCCTAATCCGCCCCTCTAAAACCGTCAAACCAGGCCCCCCAACTAGTGCACGCCAACCGAACGCCCACCAAGCCATCTACGTAAACAACCCCACACCTAACTCCAGCCAAATAATATCAATTTAAAGCAGAAAGCCAATACAGCTGGCTGTATTTGTTCAGATATGTGCAGCATATTATAGTATCAGTATGACAAGAGTGATTTTGATACAGCCCAGAATCTACCTTAAACTAAGGTAATTTAGTTACTATCTATCAGTACTAGAAACTAAGATACCTATCTTAGTATCTTATAGGTATAAGAACCGCATCAAAATCCCAAAACTCAACTTCATTCGGATTTGAGTACATACTACATAGTAGTAGTACTAAGTACTCACAATAATACAGCCAAAAGAAACCATCTCAAAGAGAAAAAGAAAAACTTGTCTTAAAGGCGAAAACTATATACAAAGACGCCACCGAAAGGATCTCAAAAAGGAACTAACTAACCGAGGGTATTTATGTCCCATCCCGTTCCATGCCTCGCATCGCATCGAGAAGAGAAACAACCTTGCCTCTAAGCACCAGTGTTGACAAGCAAGGAGTAAGGTAAGAAGGTAGCAAGCAGCAAGCAGCAAATCCAGTATGCAGTGCATAATATTCGATTCTCAACCAGATAAGACGAGAACATGGTAACCGGTTGATCGATTGATTGTATCTGTATTTGCATCTGTCTGCATCCGTACCACTGAAGCGAGAAAAGCAATAAATAGCAAGTCTCGACTACAGTCCGTACGATACATTCAGATCCAAATCCGAACCAAATCCAATCCAACTTCAACCCAGTTACTTCAAGTATGTTCTGTGTATGAACGAACCAAAGGAGTTGTTTGTTGGTATATAGATCGACCACAACAGAAGGTTCGGCGCGTGTCGTGACAAGATGAGATGAGAAGGGATGAAAGTCGAGCAAGAAATCCAGTCCATCTCTTTAGGAGGAGAAGGTGATACAGTATTCTTTCAAAGGTCCATTATAAGGAAGAAAAAAAATTGAATTGAATAAGATGCATGGGTATGGAGCTGACGGAAACGATCTGGGGGAAACGGAACGAAACAGGACAGGACAGGACAGGACAACAAGGTGGGTTGGATTTGGTTTGGTTGGGTTATAGTTGTCTGTTGTCTGTTGTCTGTCTGTTTTGTTTTGTTGTTTATAGCTTTATAGCTTTGCTGAACCAAGGCTTCATTTCTTTCTCTTCTCTTCACTTCTCTGCGCTACTCTATTCCTGTCCGAATCCGAGAGTTTCTTCCACCGCGATGGACATCTTGTGTTCGAGGGCTTCGTGGGTCTTGTAGGGTGGTAGGTCGAGACGGTTGAAACTAGATTTCGTTAGTAGAGTATCCTTGAGAAACTTGATTTTTGAAAGTAGGTTGGTTACATACCAGGTGTGAGACTTAGGCAAGGCGGCAGGATCACCAGATTTCTCAATAGTGAATCGTCTGGGTCCATCCGAACCTTGCAAATCCTTGAAACCGTTGACAGGAATACGCGAAGTACCAGTAGTGAATTGAAGAAGACGAGACTTCTGTTCAGCGTCCCAAGTGCGAACAATCTTCCAAAAGTTCTGAATAACTTCATCCTGTTCCTGGTAACCACGGTAATCGGTGTGTTTCTTCCAGTCGTCCACGTCGATATCGGCGATACCACCAATCAGCAACTCCAGTTCACGCTCGTCGAAGACGTTGACCAGGTCTGCTGGAATCAGCTCGTTGAAGCCGGACATGAATGCGTTGAATTGTTCCTCCACTCGCTTAACAATCTTCCATTCCGTAACCAATCTGGAAAAATATGTTAGCTAGATGCTACCGATTGAAGGCAAAATTCGAATACTTACTCAATGTACTGCGCCTTGTTCTCGTTGGTGACGGGAATATCTTCCCCACCGGGTATCAAATCAATAGTGCGACGCTCGCCAAACTTCTCATCGTCAACAGAGAAGGTAAGCTCAACAATTCCCTCGATATCATTATCCCTGAAACAGCCTTGTTAGCAAAGGAAATTCCTCCGTGCAGACCAGGTAGAGGGAACATACAAAGTCCAGGCCAAGTTTCGATGTAAATCCTCATCCACACCCTCCATATCTTGAAGCGTCACCTTCTTTCTCAGCATCATCTTATAGAAAGCACCGATGAAGAATGAATCTAGGAAACGACGGTGGAAGATCGCAAGACCGACAACACGGCCGATGAACTTGAAGTAATTGAGATGCTCAGGGTTGACACCAGAGTGAGGATTAATCTGCAGGGTATAATTATCGTGGGCGGAATATTCGAAAAGGCAGTAGAAGGGGTTGAACATTTCGTGAGACAGAAGGAAAAAGAATTCACTGAGAAAGTTAGCAACGAATATAGGATGATGCAGTTGATAACCGCTGAGAAAAAAAATCATACCGAGAAAGACCACCATAGTCCAGACCGTCTTCCCCATCGAATTTAATCATCAAACGCTTCTTCAAGTCGGAAGCACTCTGGCGCATGATCTCGGCGTAAGAGTCTTCAAAGATATTATTACGGCGAACCTTGACATGGCATTGGCCAGACATGATCCGCAACGCAGGTTGAGATCGGAAGTAGATCAGCTTGCGGCGGAAGTCACGCTTGTACTGAGGAACACCCTGGTCCAAAGAGGAGGGCAATCGTGGATCGTCCCATGTGGTAGTCTTGGTGTTGTGATCGACAAAATACACTCGAGCCGTATTCGTAAGACGCATTTCCCAACCGCTGGGCAGAGGACCCAACTGAGATACAGGCTGCTGTTGAATAGTCGTGTTATTTCCTCCCTGGTTCTGGTTCTGGCCATACATGCGAATGTACTGCTGTCGGCGAGGATCGACCCAGGTCGTAGTGCGGGTGTTGTGATCCACGAAGTAAGAGCGACCCTCTGGTGTAGATCGTTGCTCCCATCCTGGCGGAAGCTCTCCAGTGCCTGCAGTGGTAGCTCCCGTTGCCATCATGGAAACGGCATTTGCGTGAGATCCAGGGGTAGAACCCCCAGCGGCCGGAGCAGAAGGCGCCGCAACACCAGGTGGTGGTGTACTTTGACCCTCCGGCAAATTGGGCGAACTAGCACCGGTACGATCTTCCGGTAGCATTCGGCTTTGGTGAGCGCGACGTTCTAGTTGCATGTTGGCGGCGCGCTCATTGCGGGAGCTCTGCTCATTATAGTTGGCCGATGGCCGTGACCAGGTGGTAGTTCGCGTGTTGTGGTCAACATAGTATGTTCGTCCCAAGTTATCCTCCCTTCGCTCCCAGCCTGCAGGGAGTCGGCCTTGACTGTCCTCAAATGAACTCAGATTCGTTCGCGAAGCGGCACCGGCACCGGGCGGAGCGGCTCCATTTGCAGGTGGAGGTGGCCCACTGGTCGACGCGCGGTTGTTGAGCGAGGAACTTGAAGCGGCAGCAGCGGGAGAAGCGTCGAGGTGACTAGGACCAGCCTGAGCCGCGGGAGCTGCGATTTGAGGGACCAGACCACTTGATGTGGATGATTGAGCTTGTTGTCGTTGAAGACCGTTCTGCTGGTTGGGGTGGGGTGCGGCGAGATTAGTGGACAGATTGATGATCAGCTTGCCATGAACGACGAGGTTATCATTGGACTTTTTCAGGTCGCGAGTGAGCATTTCTGCATAGCGGAAGGGTTGAGGTTAGCAAGTTGTGTCTCCGTTGACGACCGTTGGCCAAATTCGATCGCGACATACCATCACCACCCATTTGCAGATCGATCACATCGCCGATCCGTACATTGATGACGCCAAGGAACCCCTGATCCTTCTTCTTGAACTTCTTTTGGTCGAAAATTTGAATCGCGAGAATACTATCTTCGTTGACTTTCCTGTTTCGTAGAAAAAGAGTCCACCGGTTAACATCTCATATCCCAATCATGACCCATCATCACCAACACCACACGTAAAGTGCGAATCTCCCGCGGTAAAAAAGTGGGGGCTGCGACGTACAAATCGAAGGGTTCATTCCAATATGGATTCAAGGTCTTTTTGATCACGGAAGTCGTGTGAGTTTGTTCACCCCCGACTGTGGCCACGGCAAAAGGGTCGGGGAATCCTATGTGGTGTGAAAAAGTCGTTGGTCAGCCTTTTCCCCCGCTCCATTTACTCATCCACTCTCGACCGAGAATCGAATCGACAATCACAAAAGAGCGGAAGAAGGAAAGAATCGAGCACGGAAGAAACATACGAAAGACATCACGTTTATAGAGACCGTCCGCAGCGATAACTATTGTGATCCAGTCAGTCTGATATCGAAAGGGAACCCCGCAGCGTCCCGCCAGATGAAGGTGGCCGAAAGGAAACGATAGGTCTTACTCGTAACCCGAAGATTGGGCTGGCTATTAAATCGAAGTAGATGTTAGTATTGTAGATAAAATGCGACCAAGTAGATCGAGCTTTGATCGAGGTGGAGAAAAGGGGGGGAGGAGGGGGGTGGAATGATGAGAAGAACGTACGCTGGCAGATTGGATGCCATGGTGCCCTGGGTTGCTTAACAAGCCGTCAAATGCGAAAGGGCCGATCAATCAAGCCCGAGGAGAAACAGGCGGCGCGTACATCCACAGGAGAGAAGAGGAGATAGAGGCCAATCTCAAAGGGGAGCGGAAGTGGAGGTGGGTGGAAGTGTTGAGTTGATTGAAAGGTTGAAGGAGGAGAAGGAGAGGAGGGAAGGGCCGGGCAGGAGGGGGCAGTTCACACTACCACTTTTCTTGAGACTTGAACAACACACACAGTGAGAGAGAGACAAGACAATAAGACAAGACAAGACAAAGTGATGAATTAGACAAGAAAACAGAGAGGGAAATCAGTCTTGACAAGATCAGCCACACTTGCGCCCGAAAGCCTCTGAGTTCACGGAAGTCGTGGCGTACGTAATACAGTCTGGTCTGGCAGTGACTGTGACTGACTGTGACAGTAACTGGTTTTGGCGGGTGCGGGCGGGATGGCCAGTGGCGAGCCTCGATAATAATAGAGTACATACACTAGACACTACTTACAGACTAGTAGTGCTGGTGCTAGGCAACTAAATTATAAAATACAATATACAATATGCAATATACAGATACTAATAGACATTGCAGATGCAGATTATGGCCTACTTTACATGGAATTGCGTTGTGGTTGGTTTGCTTTCCTGCTTACAACCGAGTTCGATATGTAAATTCACCACATCGACCCCAGCTTCTTATTGTACATTCCAGTAGCCCCCCTAACTCCATAACCAAAAACCCCGGTGAGCGAGTACGAGTGCGAGTGCGAGTGTGAGTTTGTGAGTGAGAGTTTGCGAAACGAGAGCAAAGGCGCAGCAGATGACATTTGATCTTTTAACGCCGGGATTATCGGATGTCGCGAATCTAGTACGGAGCATAGCCACGACCGCGACCCCGAAAGCCACCACCACCACCGCGGTAGCTGCCACGGAATCCTCCTCGGCCTCGTCCACCACGGAATCCACCTCTTCCACGTCCGCGAGTCATACCAGGCAAGTTGGTACGCTTAGGTGTGACCTATACAAGAAAGGGTGAGCTGGCTGAGCAGGGCAGAGCAGAATTAAAGTCAAGGAGAGGAGATGAAGACAAACCTTGAGGTTGCGACCACGGAAAACACTCTCGTTAAGAACCAGCGCATTAGCAACAAGGCTGGGCTCAGCAAATTCAACGTAGGCATATCTAGAAACCATCATGATTAGCATTCGGCCAGATGAGGAAACAACTGCTACTGCTGCTCCTGCTCCTGCGCACTCACCCCTTCGGCTGACCACTGAACTTATCCAAGAGAATAGTCACCCGATTAATAGAACCACAGCTTTGAAAATGCGACTGAATCTCCTCAGGCGAAGCCCCATAATCAACATTTCCAACAAAAACACTTCGAGCATCAATATCTTCCTTGTTCTCCTGTAGACCTTCAGCCTCTGCATCGAGGCTTTGTTGCATTTCCTTCAGCTTGGCTGCTTCGGATTCCATCTCTGCAACACGACGCTTCATCGCGGCAATTTCTTCCTATTACATTTAATCGCATTAGCCCAGCTCTGTGTCCTTTTTGCATTCCATATTCCTCGGTATTGTCGTGGATCCGACGAAAAAAGCTAGCTAGCTAGCTAGCTCTCTTCTCCCATTTCGAAGAAAAGAGCTACGGTACCCTATTGCATGACCGATTGCAGAATGTTTGCTCACGAACCTCATCATCAACACCCTCTTCTTGAGTAGGGATCTGCTCATCCTTAAGCTCAGCTCCTTCAGCTGACATCTTGTAATGCGTGTAGGTGTGAGGAAAGGTATAAATTTTGGGAATGGATTGGATTGATAATTCCGTTTGTCGGGCAGCGGCTGGACTAGCGTAGGGCGGCTACTGGCTGGCTGGCTGGCTGGAAGGGGAGAGAGGGCGGCGTTTTATAAAGCGGACGGGTATAGGAGGGTGATTGGAGGTAGTTCGTGAAAAGAGAAGGTAGAAACAATTGAAACAAGGTGGGCTAGCGGAGGGCCCTGAAGGAAAGTTGGTTAAAGAATTGCGGACGTGAGGTCCATGGGAGATCTTTCCATGCGGGGCGATTGAGGCGCGCTTTTGGCTTGAGGGACGCTAGCCTGATGCGGTAACTAGGCTGCACTCAGCACTCAGCACTCAGCACTCAGCAGCATTTAGCACAGTTGATGATATCAATCATATTCTATAGGGGATGGTGATTATTAATGAGAGACATTGATCGATTACTAGTTTATTACACTAGCTCTAGGTATAATTCATTGCAAACACAGAAGGCCAATCGTTGAGTATGAGGTGAGACTATGTACAGGTAGAGGGAGGGTGAGGTAGAAGGAAAAGGTGAAAGTGTTGCACTAGCATGATATTCATCATAGCTCATGAGTTACAACTCACGAGTCCGTTGACGCTGGAGTAGCCGCAGGTGCTGCCGTTGTCGCAGCATCTGGGGCGCGGTTCTTGCGGAAGGAGACCTTCTCAACTGAGACATTCTCAATACCATTAGCATCTGTCTTGAGCTGGTAAACGTAGAGAACAAGGACATCCCCTTGGATCTATTCAGCAGTTAGCAAAGCCATTCATCGACCGTAGCCCAGTTGTTACAATGCACTGTATGCACTGCATGCACTTCACTGCACTGCACACTCACATCCATCAAGCAAAAGCTCGGCGTAGGTTCTTCACCATCCGCCCAAAACCCCGAACTAAGAGCCCCCGTCGCACTACCCGGATTAATAAAGAAATGACCCTCCATCTCAAAAGCCTCAAAACGATGCGTTCCACCCCAAAGCAAGATATCCACATCCATCTGACGAGCCGCAATCAAGAGTGCATCAGCATCACCATTCGGAACAATGGTATGACCGTGTGTAAATCCGATACGTAGGTTTCCATGTTCGACGATTTTGGAGACGGGGAGGTTGGGAGAGTCGACGTCGAAATCACCCTTGACCATTTGTAGGTCGGGGGCTACACCGCGGAGGTATTCATAGGTTTCGCGGTCGGTGCAGTTTCCTAGACATAGGATTTGGCCGATCTTTCCGGGGGATAGTAATTTTCGGAACTATTGAGGAGGGGTGTTAGGTTAGGTTAGGATAGGGCAGGGCAGGTCAGGGCAATTGTGCTGTGGGGGGAGGGGTGGTGATGCGAGGCAGATAGAGCATACCTTGGGTGGGAGGTCCTGGAGGAAGAGGTCAGTGTCAGTGGTCACGGCCGAGAGAGGGGAGTAGAGTAGCGGAGTAAGTGAGTAACTTACAGGAGCACGGTCGGGAATGAAGAGGTCACCGATGACCAGGACTAGACGGGCGGTCATGGTGGAATAGACAAGCTCAAGCTAGATAGCTAAGGACAGCTCGCGGAGAAGGTTGGCTGTTGCTGTTGGCTGTTGCGGAGTCGGGATTAGCGCGGGCAGCACCAGCTAACCAGCTAGACTACCTTAGTCTGACTATTGGCTGATTGGTTGATCCGCCCGAACTGGCCATCTCTCGTCCGATTGAATCAGTTCGGCTCTACTAGTCCAATTAGTCCATGGCTGTAAGAATGGAATAGATTCATTCCCCGGATTTTGTTGAGATCTTGCGGAGGTCGCCGTGGGCTAAGATCTCTAGAATGGCGAGTGCAGCGTAAAGCCTGGACTGTCGGAGAGAGTAGGAGAAGCAGTAGGAGCAGCAGTACTCTGGTATCCTGTAGATGATATTGAATTACCTTCAAAGCAAATAATATTAATCTGTATTTACTATAGTATATTTTACTATACTAATTGTCTATTATAGATCTGTCGTATACTAAGCAATGCTATCTACTCTATACTACAGTAAAGTACTGCTGTGTCTACGGGAAGCCTCCCGTAGTCTATACACAGTCCACCTGCATACATCTACACCATACATACTATGAGTACACAATATTTGAATATTTGAATAATTGTATACTCAGTATAGAATCTTGCTGTAGAATATAGTATACATTCCGATTACCTACTACTAGTTAGTAGATACTCCGTAGTAGATACTAAAATGTCTCCGGTGAGCCATCGGCCCCGGCCGTCACCATTCAACTCCCACTCCGTAGAGTCTAACTTCCCTAAGTCGACCTCAACACTTGAATTGTTAATAAATACCCTCATCACCTCACTCTTATCTATCCACTCCACATCGCTAAGCCTTCCGAGTATCACCACTACTATACACACACTACCATACTGCAACACTCGGCAGTCACCCGATACAGCCAATTGCAAGTCTCTTAGACTGCTTCCACTCGGCGGCGATCCCCGAAAGTAGGACTCTCCACCAGTGACAGCCCTCCCTCAGACCAGTTTCCCTCGGGAATTCAGGGAATTCACAAGCAAATCACCCAAGGTTATTCCAACCAAATCACTCAATTCACCCAATTGACCCCGCGGCAACCCCGCCGCAATCGGAAAGCTGGCGAACAAATCCACACAGCAGCGATTGAGCCTGATCTCCAGACATCTGGACCAGCGCCTTCCGTTGCCTGAACTGAACACTCCCTTCTCGACCGAAAGAAACTCTCTCGCTCCTGACGACGTCGAATATAAACCCGTTGATCGTTCCATTCCTCCTTCTCCTCCTCCTGAGCCTAAGCCTAACTCTCAATCAATCATGTCTGCTCAAGCCCCTCACAACACTTTGCTCATTCCGGGCCCCATCGAATTCGATGATGCTGTCCTTCAGTCCATGTCCCACTATGCGTGAGTTCCCCTCAATTGCTCACCACTCACCACCCTGGGCAGTCAGTCCCTCCTACTACAGCATCCTAACTAACCTGCTGCTTCCAGTGAGAGTCACGTCGCTCCCGGCTTCGTCAAGGTCTTCGGCGAGACCATCTCCCTCACCCGCAAGCTCTTCCAGTCAACCAACCCCGCCGCCCAGCCCTTCATCATCGCCGGCAGCGGCACTCTCGGCTGGGACCTCGTCTCCGCCAACCTAGTCGAGCGCGGTGAAAACGCCCTCGTCCTCAACACCGGCTACTTCGGCGACTCCTTCGGAACCTGTCTATCCACCTACGGCGCCAACGTCGACCACCTCCGCTGCCCCATCGGCGAGCGCCCCGCCTTCGAAGAAGTCGAGAAAGCCCTCCAATCCAAGTCCTACAAGGTCATCACAATCACCCACGTCGACACCTCAACCGGAGTCCTAAACGACATCAAGCGCGTCGCCGAAATCACCCGCCGCGTCAGCCCCAACACCCTCGTCGTCGTCGACGGCGTCTGCTCCGTCGGTTCTGAAGAAATTGCTTTCGACGAGTGGGATCTCGATGCCGTTGTTACTGCTTCTCAGAAGGCTATTGGATGCCCGCCCGGTCTGAGCATCGTTATGGTCTCCGGTCGCGCTATCCAGGTTGCTCAATCTCGGAAGACTCCCGCTGCTACTTATTACGCTTCTATCGAGAAGTGGTTGCCGATCATGCAGAACTATGAGAACAACAAGCCTAGCTACTTCGCTACACCACCCACTCAACTCGTTCACGCTCTGCACACTACTCTCAGTCAAATCACTTCCCGACCTATGTCTGAGCGTTTCGCTATTCACACTCAGGCTTCGGATAAGGTTAAGGCTGCTGTTGCTGAACTCGGCCTTAAGCAACTTGCTCCTAACCCTGATGCCCAGGCTCATGGTATGACTGCTATGTATCTGCCTGAGGGTCTGTCTCCTCCGGATGTCCTGCCTGGTCTGCTGAAGCGTGGTGTTATCTTCGCAGCTGGTCTGCATAAGGAGATTGCTACTAAGTATATCCGTTTCGGTCATATGGGTGTTAGTATCTCTGATCCTAACCGTAAGGATATTGATAATGCTCTGGCCGCTTTGAAGGAGGCTCTTACTGAGGCTAAGCAGGCTAAGGGTCTGTAAATGATGTCATATATATCATAAATTGAATGAATATTATAGACTTTTCAGAATGAAGTGATTAACATGTATAAAAATCTAAGCTTAGCCCAAAGTCACTTGCTACATTCTAGAGAACTCGGAAGTTGGAGTTCCAACTCCTGCGTATTCTACTAGCACATACTATTCAACGGAGACTTCGCCTTCCACGATATCTCATATTCGCCTTGAGGAATGAAATGGTATTTCTCAAAATAAATCAATCTCGCTCAAAATCGATATCATATCTAACCAGATAATCCCCAATTGGGGCAATCCACAACATCTGAACTGACTACCTACACAATTCTGCTCCAACTGGTTGGCTGGTTGAGGCCAAATTCAACCAGGCTTAGAGAAGAGCTTATAATCAGTATCATCAACCCCACCCTCCCCATCCCAATGAATCCGTCCACCAATCCGAATATCACCCTTAGAATCCGGACTCTGACACTTATCCCTCAATGAGCCGAAATAACCGCCCAATTCGCGCGCAGAGATACCACCACATGCGGATCCGGCACAGGGGACACCACCGGGATCACCGGAGCACTATTTATACATAGAGCATACAATTAGTAGGATTTTTTTTTCATTATGCATTTTTAATAAGAAAACTACACATTGAATGTGTCGACTTACCCGCATATCAGGACCACAAATCATAAACGCCGCACCACCAGACCCAGAATATCCAGTATTCGTCTTCCCACAACCATTTTCAGGGCCGGGATTACAAAGCGTTCACGCCGACTTTCTCGTTGTTGAGATTGTCGACTAATTCATTGACGTTGTGTAGGTATGGACTTGCATCGCTGGTTTCGCAAATGTACTCCCCCGGTTCGGCTGAGACTGTTCCAACAGTGGCGAGGGTTGCTGCTGCTGCTCGGGGGAAAGTGGTTTTCATTTTGGATGGATATAATGAGCTGGGATATCGGATATCTTGCTGAGAAGATGCTGAGAGGATATGATTGTAACTATTGAAGACTAACAAGATGGATGAATCTAGTTCTTTAAGTAGTAATTTCTGTTCAATGTATACAATCTGAAGATTATACTCTTCGCAAATTGTTTACTTATTTGGCATTTCGTCCCTAGGATGATGTCACGAATCCAGGAATTATACTTGAAGATCTTAAATCCATTGTTCCACATGCTCAATAATCATAACACAAGAACATATTGTGCGAGATCTTGTTTTCTTCATGTTGCTTATATTAGGTCTCTCCTATACCGGGGCAGGTCATCTTATACAGTAGACAAGAAACCTTTGCTCCATATTTATGAATATTGCTAGTTTCTGCAGCGCAGCTCGAAAGAGCCCCCATTCTAATGTAACCGAGGGTCCATCCTTTCCGCGACATCCGGTGAAATGGGGTCCTTGGATTAAGTGCATGTTGAGCAAATCGTAGTCAAGCTCTCGAGCTGGAAGGTTTCAGAGTTGCTAAAACGATTTTGATATTCTATTCGGGAAGTAGATGCGAGGAAAGTCAAATCCAGATGCAAGGTTACCATAACGCACCGTGTGTGATATTCTACATAATTCTATGGAGTATTTTCGTGAAAGAAACACAAGTTTATCATTTGAAGGTGCAATTTGCCACCGCTAGGATCTATTCTGACTTGCTTGGTGAATTGCATCTGTATACATCATCTCAATACTAGAGATCAAATTAGCAGGACTCTGTACAACTATCCAGTAGGGAGATCAATTTTCAGAATATCCATTTAGAATAAAACTCTGAGTGATTAAACATTGTCTAGGAAGACGAGACATAGATAAACCAGAGTCAGGGCAATAGCGTTGGTAAATTTCGCGTATTGGCTCTCACTGCAACTGTGGGGGAAGTGAAGGTTATAACCCAAATCTGGATGAAATATGTTAACGTTCCTCAGATGGTGCAGTGGAAGTGTGCTTCTCAACGTTTCGAGTCAGCTGACAGACCCCCGTTGATACCCACTACACGCACTCGTCGTGGGGGACAAAGGGTGCTGAGCAATAACCAAGAGGTGCCCCATCCCGAAGAGACGTCCCTAGAGATAGGGCACCCCCCTTTTGCTGTTTTGATTTCCTTTTTGGTTTGTGAGGTTGTCAGTTCAAATCCCCTCACTGGTATAGCACTTTTTTTTTTCTCTCTGTTTCTTTTTTTTGTTAGGGAGGGAATATAAGTTGCTCCTTCCATGGACCTCAACTCTCACTTTTGATATACAAAAAAAGTGGGTCCATTTTCCACCCAGAGAGCGACACAGTGAATGAGCTTTATGGGTGCAGGAGAATAGACTACCTAGTCTATTCTTCTTTGGTAGGTACCAATATACTTTATAAAATTTATCGAAGAAAATTCCTGACTCGCACTGCGAGTCAGGGATTTTGAATTCAATTTTCCTTGCGAGTCTGTCAGTCCGATTTATCAGAAACCCATTCCGCATTACCCCATATTTAAAACAAATATTAGTATATCTCGTTAGATCATTGAGAAGAACTTCCTCTATATGCCCTACTTGAGTCAATACGATAATGACATAGTACGATCTGAGATCTACACTCATAACGAAGCAATGTTGAGATTGCGGGGTATAAACCCCAACAGCATGATCGAAACCGCGGTGGAATCCGGGGAAATCGTATGATACCATCCAGTGAACATTCAATCTAATCACCACATCCACTACACAAAGTACACAAATCCCTTATACAAACCCTGAAAAAGTCCACCGGCAAAACCATGCAATCAAAACGCAGAATACAAGCGAAGACTTGCTTGGCAACGAACTGCCATGTGCCGGTGGCATTGGAGACTCGGCCTCCGATTGGTCAATGGAATAGACTAGCAGCCTATTTCCCACCGGCATCTCGGCCATACTCCATGATAATACTATGCTCGTACATTCAAGGCCCACCTTTCTTGCGGGGGATATTCACCGAGTTACATTTGCGGGGAAGATTGGTCGGGAACTATTTATTGACTGCTTCTTCCCTCTCCAGAGAGATTCTCTGGAAACCTCCGTCTCCACTCGCAAGTTCCAACTTGACCCATTCCCATTTCCCGTGTGACGGAACGCGGCCCTTCGATATCGTACGCCATGACGACGACAACTGAAAAAGAAGCACGGAGTGATTCACCTCAGCTTGGTGATGTTGAGAAACCGAGTGTTCAGCATGATGAGATTCTCACATCGATGAGTCCCGACGAGCAGAAACGGCTGATTAGACGCATTGATGCTCGTCTTGTTATTACCCTGGGATTTCTATACTGCATCAGTCTGTTGGACAGAACAAATATGGGTGCAGCTTCAGTTGCAGGGTATGTTTCCTTCTCTCTCAGTGCACTAGTAGTGCACACGATGCTGAACATATAATAATGTGATCGATAGCATGCAAAAGGATTTGAACATGAACGCAGCGAATAATGGCTACAGTATTACCTCATTAGTATTCTTCATCACATACACCATCTTCCAAATTCCCGCAACTGCAATCATTCGAAAAATCGGCCCACGAATCTTCATATCGACCATTGTCCTTCTATGGGGCGCCGTGATGATCGTCAGTTCCAAGACTCCCAATGAACCTGAAACTAGAAGGTATGATACTAACAACATTCATTCAAGGCATTCGGATTCGCTCCAACCTGGCCAGTAATGGCCGGACTACGCGTTATCCTGGGCGCCCTCGAAGCTGGATTTTACCCCGGCTGCATTTTCTTGCTTAGTACATGGTACCCTCGCTACGAGCTTCAAAAGCGAAATGCTGTTTTCTACCTCATCGGAAGTATGGCTTCTGGTCTTGGCGGTATCTTGGCATACGGTCTTATGCAAATGGATGGGCTTTCGGGTCGAACTGGGTGGGAGTGGATTTTCATCGTAAGGACCCTTTGTCTTTTACATTCATGGTGATGGATTCCAACCGCACCGCATGACAAATCCAGGTGAACTTGAAGTTATAATAGTACTAACTTTCGCAGATTGAAGGAATCCTAACCTGCGTCCTGGCATGCGTCTCCTGCATCCTCCTAGTCGACTTCCCCGAAAAATCCCCCCAATCCTGGAAATTCCTAAACGAAGATGAAGCAGCCTTCATCGTCGCCCGTCTCGAAGCCGACCGATCAGACGTCTACTCCGAACCATTTTCTCTCAAATCGTACTTCGCAAATGCATTCGATAGTAAAGTCTGGGCTTACAGTATGCTTTATCTCCTAACAACCGCCAATACTTACTCAATTGCTTTCTTCTTGCCGATCATTCTTCAAGATAGTATGGGATTTTCCGTGGCAAAGGCCCAATGTCTTGTTGCGCCTCCTTATGCGGCTGCAGCGTTGGTTATGTTTATTCAGGCTGTTTTTGCGGATAAGTGGAGGATTCGTGGACCGATTGTTGCTGTTAATGCTGCAATTGGTTTGGTTGGTCTTGCGCTTACGGGGTATTTGAAAAGCCCGGCCCCGAGATACTTCGGGATTTTCCTTGCTACGATTGCTGGTATGGTTTCAAAGAGGCAACTTTTTCTCTTTTTCGGGATGGAACTTATTAACGATATCTTCTAGGAAATGCAAACTGTCCTGCACTTGTCTCTTGGCAAAGGTATGATCATATCCCCATCTCTGCATTGAGCAGATAACTTCCCACCCCTTACAAACTTGCTGACAGAAGTATAGTAATAATATCCGCGGCCAATGGAAACGAGCCTTTACCTCAGCAACTCTCATCGGCGGAGGAAGCATCGGTGGAATCTTCGGTACGACAGTATTCCGAGCTCAAGATGCACCGAACTATCACCCAGGACTTCTAGCAACAATGCTAGCAAATGCAGCAATTATCCTCATCGTCGCGGCAATGAGCTTCAAATTCTCTCGGGCGAATAAGCGAGCTGAAGGTGGTGGAAAGGTTATCGAGGGATTGTCTGGCTTTAGATATACATTATAGTTAAGTTAACTATAAAGATGTTGCGAATGAAACAACCTTGCTTTCGAAGTTCCATTTTTCAGGGGAAAGTTCGACCCCAGTTCCATATGCTGTTTTGATCTTCTGGCATCATATTGAATATTGCTGTAGATATGGTTAGCTTAAATGCAGCTGCAGGGGCAAAGACCGCAGGATAACTCACTTTCTCCAAATGCTCCAAACGTACTATCTAATTGCTCGAAGATGTATTCTGACGGGTATTCCAGAGGCATAATCGAACTGGGCGACAATTCAGGCCCCGCATTGTCTCTCCAGGTGACATTCTCAGATGGCTCTTGTGCAGTGGAAACGGGCATAATAGTCGATGAGCCCTCGCCGTATGTCTCAACAGCGGAAATTCCTGTCTGAGAAGCTTCATTCCTTGGCCAATGAAACATATTCTCTTTGCCTGCTCTCCCCGTATTATCATTAAGTGCACAAACCATCTCCCGCTGATTCGTTACCTTCAACAACTCCGTCAAAAGTTGTTCCGTATGTCTCGCAATTCTATTCTGATAACTATCCGACCGACTAGCCCTTATTATCCTCATAACCCCGGCCTTCGCCTCCAATGAAGCCGGTGACAAGGGAGTGACTGTTGGTTGTATGCAAAGAATGACACCTGCTGTAAATTGTTGCATCGAAACGAACGATGCAGCGAAGTGTTTGCGAAATTTATGAACTGGGATATGTGAGATCCGAAGGGCTGCTGCTGTAGCTGCAGTTAGAGATTTGCTGATTGCTTCGACGACGGGTTTGTAAGCTGTTCTTAATTTTCGTTCGAGGAGAGAACGGTGGATTTGGATGAGAGCGGAGTCGTAGGTTAGTTGTAGAAGGGCTGCTTGGAGAAGCATTGTTTCTGCTTCTTCCTTAATGGAGCTGGAGGATTGTTGTAGTTGTCGACTGATCATTTCCCATCCTTCGCTTCTCCAATATTCAAAGTCCAATGCCCGAGGAACCTTTTCTCTCCATGATTGCAGTGCCATATCGGACTCTTTTGTGATCGTTGCAATGGCCTCGAGATCTTTGTCCTCCATAACAGGACCAATACGTAGTCGATGAAATTGCAGAAGTGTTTGGCGCACGATCTGGTATATTTCAGTCTTCATGGTGTGAAACAATCCCTTCCCAATCTCAGTGTTATTTGTATCGCCTCGAAACAAACCAAGGACCCAAGGTGAAATAGTGAGATCGTCGCATATCCTTAGCTCGTGCACTTCCGCATAGTCGATAGAAACCGGCCGTCCATAAACCATAGAAGTAAACGTATCCGAAACAACGAGATGATTCCAACACCGCGATTTCGTTTCTTCCATAATCAGGTCCGCACCCGAGGTGTCTTGACTCTGCATATCCAACGCATGAGCCGCTCGGACCGACATTCCCAGAACAGTCCAAGCAAGGCGAGGTGAATTGTGGAACACATAATAAGATGATAGAAGGAGAGGAATTTGCACAGCTTCAACTCGACAATCTTCCAGAACATCCAACAAGTGCAGTCTGATCTCCGAAATAAACTCCCGTAACATCGTCTCTGGATCAATTCCACAAGCACGAAGCTGTCTGTGCCCATCCCACTCTTTATCTGACAAAACAGACTGCAATCCGATCGCAGCGACAGCCAGAACCAACATACATGACCCCAACTCTCGACGCTGCCACTGGTCCCTCGTAATTATTTCCTGCGCTGTCTTTCTAAAATTTGGTTCAATGAGTATCATAATGAACCATTGTACTCGATAGAAATAAGCATCAAAAAACGAATTCATAATTGAGATAGGCGGCATTCTTATTTGTTGTAAGCTCCACATATGGTCACCAGGATTCGATGTCCCAAGATCTCCAGGGAGAGAAGCACCAGTCAAAATACGACCAGTCTCTTGTTCGTCGAACACTTGTCTGGCAAATTCAATTGTCGAACAATTCGTGCTAACTTGTTTATCTGAAGTTGCATTTGAAGCTGGCGAGACAAGTTCAAATTCTGGCGAAGGATCACTCATTACTGCCTTTGGTTTTGGTTTCGGTCTTATGACTGTATTGCAAGGATTGAGATTCGATCGCAGTCCTCGGCGACGAGGAGATCTCCTTGTGCTTGTTTCGCATTTTCGGCATGCTCGGACACAGAGGATACAGGGTCGGGCTGTATCGCACTAGAGGGGAATTAGTGCTTCCAATACTTAGCCGGTGGGAAGGGGTTTGCAGTGATGGTACTTCTATTTCTCACCTTCAACTTTTGCCGGTGGCACCGATCGCATGCTTTGGATGTGCGCTGTTTTGGGTGACACGAAGATCCGTCTGGCATCTTGGATGGGGTGACAGAGGAGTCCAGGCAGGGTGTTGCGGGGGAGAAGTGTGGGGATTTCCCCGGATTGTAACCGATGGCACCGATCTGCCTCGGTAGGTGTTGCAGAGGTGATGTTGAGCTATCCGACGATCAGCAACAAAAGGAGAGAATAGAAATTAGTTCTGGGACACACAGTAAGCGAAAACCTATCGATCATTCTGGTAATGGAAGTCGGTGCTGAAAATAGATTTTGTGGTGATTGCCAGTCAAGTCTCGTATAGAGGATCACTACTAGCCAATAGCTACATCATCGGCGCCTGCCCTCGAACCCTCTTTGGATGCCCATCCAGACGACGGAGATCTTCCCAGAGAGTAGTGTTTCTTACAGCGCTAAAGCTTGTCATGGCCCCAGTGCATTGATCTATACGCGACTCTCAGGACAATATTATTGGACATCTATGCCACCGGCAACTCTAATCCCAATATCTCTTGGTAGGTCTCAATGGGGCCCATGAACATACGGTGGTTCTCACAAAATCGGGTATAAATTATGTAGAACATGATCTGCCCAACACTAATCCTTCTTAGCCCTCTTACTAGTCCTAGAACTTCTCCTCCTCTCACCATCTCCACTCTCAGTCTCCCTTTTCATCTCCTCGTCATGATCCTCACCCACGTCCTTCCCTTCCACCACATCCTCACTCGTCTTTTCTTCGCCAAAGCCTTCCCCTTTAAGATCACCCCCAATCTCACCCTGGTCCTCATTCCCCCTAAATCCCGAATCACCAATATGTCTCAAAACAAACCCAACCTTCTCAACATCCCCCATAGAAACCCCATCCATCCCCTCCTCCCTCAGTCTATCCCTAACCTCCACACAAGCCTCCCAAAACTGCTTATACTCCGCAGCATTATACTTAACATTCAACTCCCCACTCGGTTTAACAAATTTCGGATTCTCCTGCTTCGCCTCTCCCCCAGGAGAGCAGGGGGGAACACATTCAGAAGTAGGAAACTCCTTAAACCAAATCCAAAGATAACTATCATCACTATAAAATGGAACTTGTTGATTCTCTGGATCGCATGTCGTAAGAATAGCCAGAATCAATGACGCAGTTGCTGGACCCACACCTCGAAGTGGACTTAAAGCGTCGAGACTTTGTTTCGGGAATGAGGTTTGTTTTGGGAGGGTTTTTAGGGCTTCGGATACACATTTGTTTATTAGGGATGTGGTGTTGGATTTTATCATTGATAGAAGTGCGGGACGGAATCGGCCGTGTTTTCTAGAATTCATATCGTCAGTATTGCCTTGACAAGAAGAGCTCAACTCAGCCTGAGGGTATTTCAAGCATAAACTCACAATTTCCACTCCATAATCCCCTCAACATCCTCCTTCCCCAGAACCTCAACATCACCACCCTCATCCCTTCTCTTCCTCACTAATTCCGGCAAAGTCTCATATCTCCATCGATCAAGGTCAAGATATTGATTCACTTCATCCGTAACGAGTTTCTCATCCGAGGCACTGAGTTCTTCATTCCCAATGTTCTGTCCAGGTTCAGCTTTACGCTTGGTCCCTTTCCCTTTCTCGGTCTTGGATTTTATTTTGGCGATTGCTTTGTTTGTTCGGACGTTTTTTACTGTTTGCGGGTAGCACTGAAGTAGTTTTGCGAAGGTTGAGGGTGTTATTTGGGAGGGGTGGAAGTTGATTTCACCTTTGGCGTTGGTGTCGCGTGTGCCTTGTGCGGTATTGCGCTTAGGAGGGGGTGAAATGGATGGCATGCCGGGTAATGTATGATATACTGGGTTATCTTTGATTGCTCAGTTGGTGGAATTGGACGGGGGGGGGGGGGGGGGAGTGGAAAGCGTCAGCCAGCTGGAGCTGAGTTGCGCGCATTTGGGAATCTGGGGATTCTTTATCGATAATGTAAATTACACGCTGTATGATTGTTGTTCTCATCACAATGAAAATTGTAATTTACCATACAGTCATACCGGCATCATTTTCCAAAGCATCGACAACCTTGGTACTTCAATCCATGGTAGTTCAGATATGATATACAATATGATCTACACTGTAGATCATCAACAAACCGAAAACAGACAACAGAGAACAGAGAACTACTTCGCTCAATGACTAAGTTTACAGGAAAACTGAATACCAACTCTATGCCTCAAGCCAGTCGCATTTTTGGGTCAATCTTTAAAAAACCTATGTACAGTCCGGCCGTGAAAGCTCATTAAGAACCAAATATCAGATACAGGCGCATCGTAAGAAGAGAGTCATCAAACCATCTCACCATCGCCACTGTCATGCCATCATCAAGATAGGCAGACAACTTGCAAGCTCGTCTCGTCTCGTCGCGAAGACTCGCGAAGACGTAAAAAAAGAGTAGATAAAAAAAAAATTAAAAACAAAATATAACGCCGCTGGAAGAGGCAGGGCAGGGGTTGTTGAAAATAAAACGAAGCTGAGGTTTATAGATCTTTCGACCGTCTCAGAAAGAAGAAAGAAGAGAGGAGTAGCGAATACAGTATTCAAGTCGAGGGCTGGAGGACCAGCTTCGACGTAAATGTCAAAAATAAGAAGGGTGTTTTTGGAGGTTTCCTTTTTTTTCTTGAACAGTGATAAGGAGTCGCTTTATCGGGGTGGAGCGGGCTTTTGGTCTGCCCGCTTTGTCTTTGATGGGTCTTGGCTGGGGTGAACAAAGGACCGACGTTGGTCTTCTTCATCCCGATCAAAAGGCATCATTGACATCTTGGACCGACTTCGCTTCAGAGGATGAGCGATGGGGGCAGTTTGAGGAGTAGGGTTCAACGATGGTCCAGGTTTGGACTCAGAAGTTGTGGTAGATTGAGCGGTATTACGCTCGTCATCTGCCACTTCGATGTGACGGAACTCTTGCTCCTGGTCATCGGCCTCGGAAGAGCTGGGGCTGTCCGAGTCCGAGGCTGCCTCATAGTCATCCTCGTCATCACTGACCAAGCTAGGTGCCTGATTAGATTCTATAGCGTGAGGACTGAGGTTGGCGGGGTGGTCAAGGCCATCGGCATCAACTGTCTCGCCCGGGACGTGAAACGGGAAGTTGAGGTAAGAAGGAGGTTGAGGTCGGGAAGGGGTCATCTCGTGCGGCGGTTGAGGCTCGTGGGGTGCTCGGTCGATACCCTTGCGGCTTTCAGTTCGCTCAGAGGCAGTCTGGGCTGTGGGCATCCGCATAGGCTGGCGAGCTGCCGCAGGGGCCTGACTGGACTCCTTGGATGGGTGACTCGAATCTTCAGAATCCGACTCATCATCTGACAAGCCACTAAGATCGACCGGGGTCTTCGCCTCATCCACCAACTTGCCCAGGTTCAAGCCAAACCCACGCTGGCGCATGAGGGCCGACAGGTGAGGAGTCGCCGGCGAGGCCAGGAAAGACGGATTTTCCTTGGGCTTCACGGGTTGTGCTGAGCGGCGCGGTGCAGGGGCTTGCTTCGCAGTGGCGGGAGGAGTAGCGATAGGCGCAGTGGAGTTGACTTCCGAGGGTTTGCGTGGAGTGGCGAGATCTTTAGACGGAGTGGGGAGGGTGCTTGGAGGCGGGAGTTGAGTTGACTGGATCAGAGGATGGACAGTGCCTGGAGTGGCAACAGCGCTAGGTGGCTCGCTGCGACCTCCGACAATGACACCAGAATCGTCGACATCGACCGCAGCACCGCACGCGATAGCTGCAGCCTCGTGGCTGGTGAAGTTCCGGTTGTGCGCGATACGACAGTGATTGATGAACCCTTGAGTGCTGGAGAAGTTCTCCCGCTTACAATCGAGACAGACCAGCTTGACCATGAGGTTGTCCGATTTGCGGCGTATAACCATGGGGCCAGTCTTTTCTTTCGCAGGCGGGAAAATCTGAGGCAGCGATTGCATCTTGGCGCTCGTGGAGGTCCGTGAGGGTCGGGACTTGCCTGCCAACTGAGTGAAGTCAATGGGATTGCCACGCGTTGACCGGCCACCTTCCACCGGAGTTCCGGACACGCCAGCGGTAGATGAGGCTTCCACCTGACCACCGTCAAACCGAGGGTCCGGAATAAGCCACTGCTTATAGTGACGCGAGTAGGGACCCTCAGTGACACCCCAAGGTGCAGGCGACAGCGGTGCAGGACCATTTCCAGGCTGCAACACCGAGGCGCCTACACCGGAGCTGACGTCGGCAGATACTCCAGTGACAGAAGAGCCAGGGTAAGGGATCTCCGAGCAGCGACGAAGCTGCTCCAACGCGATCTGGCACTTAGCAATCTCCTGGTCGATAAGTCGCAACTCGTTATGCTTCAGAAGTACCTCCAAGCTGAGTTGAGCGGTGATTGTGTCCCTAATGTGGTTAACACTGGGCTTCCCACTGGCGGCCAGCGCCTGCGGAGGCTCAACCGTAGTCGCGACCGTTGGAGATGGAGCAGCTGGAGTGGCAGCGACATCGACCGAGGGCGCAACCGACGGGGAGGGCGTTGGGGGCATAGAAGGGACACAATGCACCGGTCGCGTGGACTCTTCAGTGCGCACCTTTGTCGCAGCGGGCGCGTCGGCCGTCGACGACGACGACCGTTTGCGCTTCAACATAGGAGGCAAGGAGAGAGCGTTGACACCGGAGGAGGCACATGAAGGAGCCAGCATTTTGACTTCCTCAGCCATTACCTTGTTCCCTCCGATCGCAGAGGGCCAGGGTAGCAGGCGAAACATGCCATGCGAGATGGGCGGGAATCGGGACGGGTCGGGCAGAGATGATAAGGTGTTTTAGGTATGGAAGTGATAGGTCGATTCCATGCGCTCGGATATCAAAAAAGAGCAAAGAAAATAATTTTTTGAAATTCTTTTTTGAAAAATGGTGCAGCAGAATGGAATTGCGGTATGTAGAGGTACTTTGGAATTGATGTGGTTGAATGGGCGGTGGGAGAGTGGAGGTGGTTGATTGTTTAGGTTGAAAGGGGGCAAGGAATGGACGACTGTCGCGCGACCGTGTCAAGATTGGATTTTGGGGGGGATTTTTGGGGGGGAAGACAGGGAGAGAGTGAGAGGCAGAGAGCGGAGCCCGTGGCAAAATCTATTAATAATTGGGAGAGGTGGAAGTGGATAGAAACAGGAAAGAAAAAGAAGAAGAAAAGGAGAAAGGGAGGAAATAGAGAGATGAGTAGATGTAGAAGAGAGAAGTAGAAAGTGAGGAAGAAGAGAGGAAGTAAGAATAGAAAGGGAGGAGGAGAGGAAGTAAGAATAGAAAGGGAGGAGGAGAGGAAGTGTGGAAGTGGAAGGGAGAAAGAGGGAAACAACCAAATCGGAAACACAAAATGTTTAGGGGCAGAGAGGGAAGGGGCGATCGGGCGCAGGCAGAGCAGACTACCAGAGACCAAGAGAGAGCAAGAGGGAAGGAGCAGGGGGGAATCAGCGGGAGTGGGCAGAGACAAGAGACAGAGTGGGCCAAGGACAGGGAAGGAGCGATGGAGTGGAGCCTAATGATGTGATGATTCTGCCTCTTTCTGACGTGGAGATGCGACACGTCATGTTGTTACCTACCATCAGTTTGCTCTGTTAGTATACCTTTTAACTATAGTTGATATATCAGATTTTATTATAGACCTATACATTTAGCACAGAGTATTCTATTCTATTTACTGACCCCTCTTTACTTAAGACTGCTAGCTATACAATGTAGCCGGATGCGTGCGGCTCCGACCTCTGGTTCGATGGCTCTGCCATCCGCCAAGGATAAGGTGTGGTCTGGGCCTCGCAAAGCGATCCTCTAGCTGATTGGGCTACTAGCCTCCGAACAAGCACAATCTCACATCGGATCCTAACCACCCTAGTTCCCCCCAGCAAATCATATCCCCTAAACCCTCATGCATCTGCTCGTAAAAACGCCTCTGATGCCTGCCTGCACTGACCCTGGGGCAGTTCCCAACTAGTGACAGCTAGCGCTCACAACCAGCACCCAGATGCGAGGCTGAACCGGGGTACGCCGCTGGAGCTCGCCCATTGCATTTCCAACCGAACCCCATCGAATCACTGCGAACCACAAAGCACCCTTAGTGCCTAATTCCTCAGGCATACATCTCGGGGCCGAGGCTCACGAGCCTATGATCTGGAGATAGTTATGATAACTTAAGATATTCTAATATCCTGAGAGCCATTCTTGGATCACTCAAGGGGTAATTATACCTAAATAAGTAAGCAAGTACTCTTGTATGGTCTTCTTACTATATTAGAGCACATTTCTCGCTTCAATTCCTACTACTAACTGATGAGTTAGTCTTACCTGTGATCAATAACCAACATAAACAATACTATTATGGTATGATATTGTCTCAGAGCAACCTTGGAACTTAGGCTTGCAAAGACCTTACAATGTCTATATTTTCTAATTGGGATTATAATATAATCACTAGTAGTAAATAGAAACATACCTTCAGACAAAATATTCTTATGAAAATTAGAAGGTAATATACCTTTACATATAGTAAAAATACTACTAATAGATACTATCTATTTAAGTATTTTAGTAAGTACCTATTTGTATTTATCTCTTACTTCTTCCTCTCTCTCTCTGCTACCTTAGCCTAGGTTAAGGTAACCTAGAGCTTGGCTACCGAGGACGGTACCCAGTTTTATCTGCCCCCAAAATAGTCCTTTGTACCTTTTTAAGCAAGTAGTGTTCAATAATACTAAATTAGACTACCTACTCTATGGATCCCAATCCATATGAGTCATATATAGATCTTGGATCTTACAGCGAGCGACCTGATACCGCTAGATTTGATCATTCAGATCTGGATAGTGTCTGAACTACAGCAAGCACGATACAGCCAAACCTATAGATCCTAGAAGGATTGAGGCAATTGAACTGATTTCGAGTACTGTGGTATACATCGATGTCCACCTATGTAGGTGGCAGCTTATACCACGCGAGTAAATCTACTTGGTGACCTTGAGACTAGAAGGCTGCGAATACATTGTCACTGGATCGATAATGGAGGAGTTTTTCCAAAAGTATAAATTTCTAATTTTGTTGTGATTGAACATCGCTTTATCAGGACACACCCAGCTGTCTGAGCGGTTAAATGAAATGGTGCCCTTTTTCAAAAGATATTATTATGCAAGACTGTACTGCACTGTAAGTGTAGTACACTCACATGCGCAGGATCACTTCACACAAGGCTCCCTCAATCATGTGCTAAGCTCGTTTATGCCCAGGTTTGGAGGCGTTGGCTTGACAAGGGGTCAGTGTTTTAGACTAGAGTAGATCACTACAGCCGATACACTAGACTAGAAATGACCAACAGTCCAGTCCTTTGATAGGTGGGGGCTACATGATAAGATCAAGTCTGAATGATTGGTTTGAATGCAATAGATAGCATGTATGGATATGTATACTAGGTAATATTGGCACTAGTATAGAGGTCCGTGGCCTTGCCTTAATATTACCTTTTGCATATGAATGCATTGAATGCACTAACTACACTACTACATTACTACATGACTAGCATCATGATGATGCTATATAACAGAGATCCCCTCATAAGTGACATTGCATTGCATAAGCGTGGCATTTAGATCGGGTCAATCAATGGTCGAGCCAAAATACTTACTCTTACTCGCCAAGTTAAATCATATCATTGACACGAGCTTCGAGCATAAGTACGACAACCCAACCCAACCCAACCCAATCCAACCCGGGCTGAGTTCCGAGGTTGAGGTTACAAACTGAACCCGCCTATTGAACCCGATCTATAGCCGCTGCATTTAATATACACGTGACCGAATAAAAATGTAACACGAGAACCCTCCGCACCAAAAGCGCCGAACAAATAATGAGATGGACAAGAAACCGGAAGAGGATATATGATCCGAAACGCTGGACAGATGAGCACTTCTGTGCAAATGTGCTAGATTGAGATTGGTTGGTAGATGGCATGGATCGAGAGTGATGTTGATGAGAGCGAGAGAGGCGTAGCATAGCGAAGTGAAGTGAAGTGAGCCAAACTCCGCTATGGCATGGTGGACGTGGAGGAATTTTGCTTTGCTTTGCTTTGCTTGATTCTGTTCCTGCAATTGCGGTTGCGGTTGCGGCTGCAGGGTGAATGGCAGAACCGATCGGTGGAGCAAGGACTAATCTGACTGATTAAACTCAGTTCAACTCAGTGTCCTGAATTCGCAGAATAAAGTTGACGACGACGGCAGCCAGAAGTGCAATGGCGAGGATGGTCGGACCGAAACGGTCGTCGAAGCCGCTCTGCCCGCGACGCCGGATACTCTGTGCTCTCCAGTGGAATGTTACAACTGCGTATATCATGGCGCCCATGGCGATGATGGTGAAAAGAGCGGCGGAAATGCGACCGATGCGATCGCCGAAATTCAGAAGACCAACAGCGAGACCGCCGAGGATGACGGTAAAGTTGAGCCAGGAGAGGAAGGTACGCTCATTGGCGAAGAAGACCTTTGGCTCGACACGGGTAGGGAGGGCGATGCGCTTGCCTAAGGCTTGAGTTAGCTATTATTCTTTTCACTGTATCAAGTTGTGCGTTGTGCGTTTGCTGGATCTGCTCTGTATTGTCTGAGACAGATTGCTGCTGCGTAACTTACCCGGGGCAGTTTGGAGAAGTGGCTGGCTGGACATGATGGAGGCGACACTGGGATATGCCGGAGACGGATAGAGCGGAGTGTTTGGAGAGGAGAGTAGATGTTCCGGAGAGGTAAAATGTGTGGTCTCGACAAGGAAGAGAAAAAAAAGTGTCGATGCAGAAGTGAAGAAGAAGCGATGCAACGCAGCTCTGCCAATCCCCGCCGATGACGAGGGATATCGATCTAACCCTATTGGGACTAGCGTGGTGTAGCTCTGCCGTCGACGGACGCACGTGCGTCGCCCATTGGCTTTGGTTTTTAGGGGAGATTCCTAGGGTAAACAGAAACTGCCACGTTTATTTTAGTGTAGAGTACCTTTTTTATCTCGAAATATCTTGTCAACTTACCCGAGAGTACCAGAGATATAGACGAGAATACTCTACATGACACAATTGAGCGAAATCAATTCATACACAACTGAATATTATTGACCAAGCCAGCTTCTTTCCCCCTTGCAGACATTCGCTACAAACAACAAATCCCTCTATTATCGCCTCTGCTGCGCCACGGATGGATCAACTAAGGAATTAGACTCGAACCTAGTTAACCAATGGGGAGAATCCCGGTTAATCAGCCTCGATACGGGTTGCATTGCACTCAGCCATTGATGGCCCTTGCCAATGGATATTCACCAATGGCTAACTTAATTCTCATTTAATTCCATCGATATTCCTTTTTCAAAAGTAACGCTTGAAGTTTTTCAATTCCCTTTCCCTGCATTGACTTGGCATTGCTTGTCCCAGATTGAGCTGGCCAGACCAGGCCAGACCAGGCCACCCTCACCGGAACTGGCCTGACTCACCCCCGAACTGCAGACCCGTCAGGCCCCAACTTAGTCGGCCCCATCCGTGGGCTCGGCTGCTTTGCCTTTGACTAGTGAACGCTGTACGATATATGAATACGATTCTGTTTCAGAATTATCTTGAATCATGATATCAAACAGACATCCTCCAATGTTAAGAAATAGCTGTCCAACACCTTCACCACACAGTCATCTACTGTACATCTCCTACATACAGTCTATGCCACATCTCCAGATCAACTCAAACTGCCGATGTCAACCCAAACCGCTGTGGAGAGCCCCGGAATCCACCTGCTTATCGACAAAACCCACCAGCCCACTACCATGTGAAACGAGACCAAAGGGATTTCCAATTTGCCGCGGAGAAAATAGGAATCATCGTTATCACGAAGTTGAAAAATGGACATCATTTGATCACAAATTTGAACATAAGCGCCAACCACTACTTACACAAATGACTTACACAAATGCAGAAAATCAATAAACCCTTTCCACTCATGACTCAATAACATATCCACAATATCAAAGGAATTGACTAAGCCATAGCCTCCTTCAAAGGCGCAAACATCCAATCCTCCTTAATCAAATCCGCACATTTCTCCGCAACACTATAAACCGAACTAACAATATTTCCACTAACATTATTCGGGAAAACAGAAGCATCCGCAACTCTCAACCCTTCCACACCCTTCACTCTCAATCTCGAGTCCAACGCATCACCCAGCGCCACAGATCCACAAATATGATACTCACCCAACACGGCTTCATGCACAGCTTCCTTGCACTGGGATAAATCACTCAGATCAACGGATGGTGCTGGGAACGTACGAGCCGCGAGTGAGTTCTGTACGTGTGGAGATTGATGCACTTTGTTCACCCAGCGGAAGGCAGCGCCTAGAACGGCGATGTCGGCTTCGTGGCCGCCGTAGTTGGGGTTGATTTTGGGTGGTGCGGTGGGATCTGAAAGAGACAAGGTTGGTTAGCTACTAGCTAGGTTTTTCTTCGCGCGAAAGAAGGGGTAAACATACCGGAACTTTGAATGTGAACATATCCTCGTGCAACGGGGTACTGAAGACATAATGCAAAAGTCACTCCTGCTGGTCTATTCGGATCAGCGGGTGGGAAGAGATTTTTCTGATGTTCAATTCCTGAATTCTGTGCGGTGATGGGTACCAAGACCAATTGGAGATTGGCAGAGATATCACTTTGAAGATGCGCGATGATCTGTTGTAGTTGTTTCTCGTGGAAGGCGCTAGTCGGTTTTACATCGCGAATACTCTGGATGACCTCTTCCAATTCTGCGTCTGACATGATGCTCTTGGCAGGGAAGAATCCTTGCATAGTGGACGTGCAGCTGAGGACTCCGCTTTGGGATTCGGCATATTGCTTCTGCGCTGCTTGCATCATCTCGGGATTCTGGTAGAGGGAGTCGAGTGTTATGGTGCCGGGCGTGGTTTCATAACCTGCGTAAGTGATAGAGTGGTCTTGGAGGTTATTTCCAATGGCTGAGTTGACGACCTTGCATTCAACACCGGCGGCCTCAAGGACGGCTGGGTCGCCGATTCCTGAGAGTTCCAGAATTTGAGGCGATTTGAGAGTGCCGCCGGAGACGACGATCTCGCGCTTCGAGGAAACGGTGTATTCTTCTCCTTTGTGGGTGAAGTTTACACCGACTGCTTTGTTACCGTCGAGAACGACCTTGTTTACGAGTGCTTCGCAGAGGACTTTGAGGTTGGGCCGAGTGGCCCGGTTGTTTTCATAGTAACCTCTTGCTGCGTAGCTACGCTTACCCTTGTTTGGGCCGGTGCGGGCAATAGAGCCGAGCGTGTTGTAGAATCCGATATGGTCTCCGCTCCATGGGTCCAGAGGCTTCTTGTTGTATCCTGATACTTCATCGCAGGCTTTGATGATTTCGGTTTCGATGGCCAGAGTGGTATCATTAAAGCCGGTTCGAACGGGGCCAGCGGTTCCGTGGAATTCACCGACAAGAGGTGTTTGGCTTCGATCTTTGATTGCCGGATCAAAAGGTTCAAGGGTCTAGGTTTGATATTAGAGGAAGCATGCTATGTTGCCAAGAGGAATGCAAGACACACCTGGTGTTTGCGCATGTATGTCTGCATGATATCTGCCGCCCAGCCTTCGTCCTCGGCGAGCTCTGCCCAATCATCGTAATCTTGTGTCGATCCACGCACGTACATCATGTAATTGATGCCAGAGGAGCCACCAAGAAGCTTGCCTCGTGGGATATGATGGCGTCGACCTTGGTTGCCCTCCTGCCCAAGAGGTTAGCTGCATTCTGATTCAACCAAGTAAGCTAGAGTCGTGGCATTTACTGACTTGCGGCTCAGAGTACAAACACCAATCATACTCAGGATCCTCAAACATCCCCAGGAAAGCCGCAGGGCAATCAACTTGAGGGTCCCCAATGCGGTACTTGCCCGCCTCAATCACGCCAACCGTAACATCTGGATTCTCGCTGAGTCGCGCCGCAACAGCCAGTCCAGCAGTCCCACCACCACAAATAAGGTAGTCAAATTGTGTCTTAACAAACTCCTCAATCGAAGTAGTTGGTGAATTAGTTTCAGCCATAGTGAAGTTCAACACACCAGGAAAGTGAAAGTAGGATTGAGAAAAAGAAAACAAGACAGCGCCTTAACGCAGTAATCATGCGGGCGTCGCGTTTTATTTCTACCCTGTCAAACCTTCGTGGCTTGGATGATTTCCCGTGGGTGAGAATTTCCGAAATGCGTTTAAGGCGTGCAGTAGTTTCCTGTGAGGTTAGTTTCGTTTCTCACGATGTTGAAGTTGTCTCTCATTGGTAGTATCTTTGATCTTCCCCGCACTGCGGACCTCGGCGTCAGCTTTCGCGTTGAGCTGATATCCAACCTAAATTGGCGGAATGCTGCGAAATACAGTCAGCGCGGGACTTGAATTTACGTGGTCTGATGTGGGGGGTCTGAAGGCAGTCTTGGCTGCATTGAATTGCGAGTGTGCAAGTGTAACTAGGCTCTATTTTCAACTCTAAGTCTCACTGTGAGACCGTTTACATGCAGGTTACAGACTATCTATCTTGACTGGTTTTGAGGGCATAATGTATATGACAACTCGATATGCATACCTATGTTGGAGTAGCCATGGTACGGATCTGCCACTCCATAGCCTCAGTCGCGATTGGCTATATCCCCGCATGGTATGCATCGGTGGCCAACTATGCGTTTTACACGGCAAGCGAAATGTTGAGTTGCAGGCTCTACTCCGTATTAGAGTAGTGCTACTAATTTTGGAGGGCAGACACGGTTGGGCCAATGCCTTCTAGTTAAAGACAAGCCAAGGGAGGCAAAGTAGCAAACAACTGCGGGACGCCTGCAGGAGATCTAACCGTTCCCGACGTGCGTATGCAGTTTGATTTCTCTGAGGCAAAACTAAGCAGGAATCTGACCAATAAGAAGAAGCCATTTCTATTTTGAGCAAACAATAGAGATATCTGCTATGAAAAAGCTTGATGTCAACACTAAATCGTTGGCTATGGACCTCTTCAGTGCATATCTGAAAGTATGATACCGTGTTATATGAACCCTCATGCCATGATAAAAATTTTTCAGGTCATTCGCCACTGGGGAGTGACTTTTAACATTATGAATGCGTGTTTTTCTGACATTGATATGAGGCTCTGTGTGCATCGACACTGATATATATTTTAGACCCTCAAGATTGGCTTCGAGTGGGTCATGAGCCCTGACGGTCGCCCGATCTAAGTGGATTTGCGGATCACAAATCGCGAGAAAATCTTGAAAGAACCGACTTCCAAGTCCATGACATTAATTCTGAATACCTACTAGATAAACAATTCCAATTATCCGATAATTGGACTGAGTCAGTCCAATGGACTAAAATGGACCCAATCTTGGAAGATTAACCCTGGGCTTCTGTCACGTATTAGGACAAGCTGTTCTGCCATCATGGCAGATGATTTGATAAAATAGTTTTCTGATTTCAAGCTATTTTGTCGGATGGCAGGAAAATACACAACAGAAGGGCAGTTCAACTGTATTCTATCAGGACTAATCTTCCATTTCAGTTCGCTGGCAATTATTTGGCCTATGGAAAATCCAATTGAATGCCATGGGCAACGAACGCGTTGATGTATCTAGGGGTAATCCCTTGCCCGGCTGACCACCGTCCGAGTGTATGGGACTGCTGATTGGATAAATGAAATATTCCAATGCACGGAAGACAGCTGAAAAAGAAAACAATCTCGATTGGAATCGTTAGTAATATGCCGATCATCATTGCTAGTTTCAATAGTTCTTCCAATGAAGCTGAAGATCTCCGATGTCGGGTTAGCTTGATTGAAAAATCGGGCGCAACAGATCGGAGAATCGCCCCTGACTCCGAAAGTGGGTACGCGCCAAAAAACAAGCTCAATGATATCAGTGAGTCAGGGATGGATCTGTGAATCTTGCACAGATCTTTTTATTTGATTTTTTGTGTTGATTTTTTCACGTCGTGAAGCTTTGTCGTTAACCCCGGGACGCCATATCGGGTCGTGTTGTGCGTGGTCGCGCATTATTTACACATCTATCAGATCGTGCGAACTGTTGCTTTACTTGTGCAACTCACATTGAGTCTACAATATGGGACTTCGCCATGCACGAGGTGAAAGCCTCCAACGCATGATCGCCGTTTTGGGCGCGGTGGCTTTTCTTGTTCAAGGATACAATCAAGCTATGATGAATGGCTTCATGACTTTGCCAAGCTTCTTGGAAACAGTTCCTGAGGTTGATACGACTCACACTACGGGTTCTCAAAAATCACACAATTCTACCATTCAAGGTGAGTCTATCATTCCCATCGAAGATATCAAGATTGAAGAACTCATTCATTTCAAGGTCTTGTAATTGCCATTTTTGAGATTGGATCTGCGGCCGGTGCACTATTTTGCCTTTTTGTTGGCGACAAGCTTGGCCGGCCCAAAACAATGATTCTTGCTGGGTCCATTGCTATTATCGGAATTCTTATCCAAGTAACCACGTACTCGCTTGCTCAGATTTTGGTAGGCAGAATCGTAACTGGTGAGTACTGTATATAGATCTTTGACTTTCTGTATTTGGTCTAATTCAACCATGTGCTTCTAGGTCTCGGTATTGGCATATACACCGGCACTGTTCCCATGTACGTGAGCGAGACAGCCAGTGCAGAAAAGCGCGGACGACTAGTTCTCGTCGAGGGAGTTTTCGCCCTGAGTGGCTTTTTTATTGCATCATGGGTTAACTTTGGCATGTACTATACGACTGGATCAGTGAGCTGGAGATTTACCATTGCTCTACCGCTGATTTTCCTCATCATTTTGCTATCACTGACTCCTTTCTTGCCCGAGTCTCCACGATGGCTGGTGAAACAAGAGAGGCTAGATGATGCCACTCATATCATGTCCCGTCTCATGGGAGCTTCCGAAGATGATCCCGAGGTCGTCAAGGAAGTGGCCGTCATTCATGCTACGATCCAGAGAAGCACTGGTGGTGACGGAACTAAAAAGCCAGGCAACCTTTTCTCCATGGACAAGAATCGCCATCTCCACAGACTCCTGATCGCCATGAGTGTTACCATGTTCACTCAACTCAGCGGTATCAACGCAATCACCTTCTACTCAACATCGATCTTTGAAACAGAATTGGGATATTCTGGTACGGACGCGAGAATCCTCGCCGCATGCTTGCAAATGGCTCTAGCCCTGGGTGGTTTGACTGCCATTTTTGTGGTGGATAAATTCGGTCGCCGCCCCCTGATGATGTTTTCTCTGGGTTGCATGGTCGTTGAGCAGGCCGCTGTCGCAGGCCTTACCTCCAATCTCGGAAATCTAGCTGCCAGTCGAGCAGCCGTTTTCTTCTACTTCATGGCCGATTACACCCTCACGATCGGCATGTTCATCATCCCATTTATGTACGGTGCCGAGATTGCGCCACTGGATATTCGTCATCAAGTCACCGCAATGGGAGCAATGTCTTCTTGGCTCTTCAACTTTATGGTGGCCGAAGTCAGCCCGATTGCTTTCTCTAATATTAAGTGGAAGTATAACATCGTCTATGCGGCGACTAGTGCTGCTGGTGTTGTGGTAATCTTCCTCTTCTACCCGGAAACCCGTGGTCGATCACTTGAAGAGATTGACCAAATTTTCATTCAGTCGAAATCAATTTTTGATCCCGTGAGAGTGGCTAAGAAGCTTCCCATGGGGATTGATTTAATGGAAGAGATTGAGCATAAGAGTGCTGGCGCGGAAGCGGCCTGAATAATGGACGTGGTAAAAAGTTGACTAGACGGATGATGTGCCAATGAATTCAATATTAGATAATTAGATTAATAGAATTAGATGACGAAGCTTGCGTGATAAATATGACCCTAGATATTGTGGGCTGGGCCTATTAGCCATCGAAAGTCTATCGGTATGAGCTAGATGCTTGTCCTTAACCAGACCCACTTTTTCCTCGTACATAAGAGCAAATCAAATTTCTGTTCACCATCAAGTTCAATGTATCTACTCCGGTAAAAATTTAGGCTCAAAAGTATAAGCTATAAACAGCGCTACTGGAGATGAAATTGAGACGAGACAAAAATTTGCAAAACAAACAATCTGTCAAGTTAGCGTTTGTTTTCGTCGCTAGAACGCAGCCCAACCCCAGCAAGCAGTATTACCCATCAAATTTGACAGCAGGTAAATTTTGTCCCCATGCAACATTCGTGAACCTATGCAATTATTACATCGGTGATATGCTTGCGTACTGGTACTTTAGTTATTGAGACATGATTGGTGGGTAAAGCTTTGCCAAGGATGTTAGGGAATGTACTCTCGACTCTGGTCTGACAGGGGTGGTTCATTGGTGAAATAGTGAAATAGGTGTGAGATGGCTTTCATGAACACTTTGTGTGTTAAACTGGGAAGATTACCATCCTGGGATATGCGGAGCTCTCTCCGTTTCCTTTCCGCCACCTTAAGTAAAGATTCAATCCGGTCTTTGTTCGAAGCTAGTCTCAGACAGGGGTACAGGGTAAATGGAATATTAGGCTAACACTGGTGCAGCTTTAATATTACAGCTAATGCATCCAAATACAGCCCCGGACTTTTTGAACCCCAGGTGGCCCATCAGGCTGGGGATGTTCCAAAGCCACTGAATATCGTACAACATAACAAGGATGCACATCACTCGCCTATTGGTTTGAGAAGAAGGTGGCATACGACTCAGGCTCAGGAGCCCCTTTCCCCTACAAACATCTAATTCCTGCCAGGGGAGCAATTGTATTCTTCGTTGAATACCCCGGCTCTTTCGAAAACCTGGCTTTATGTACATAAGTCGCGTGGTTGCGAGTCCATCGACTTCTCACATCGACTTCTCACACCGCTCATCACCCCAGAAATCAACACAACAGAATGGGAGAGATTCTATCAGATACCGAGCATTCTGCTGGAGCTACAACGGACGTAGCTGACCCTGAAGCGCAGCCTACAACTGGATACATGCAAGGATGGGCCCTCGCTTCTTTGACCGTGGCATTCATGTCCATTTGCTTCGTCCTTTCTATCGATAATACTATTCTGGGTTCGTACTCTCCGCGATCCATTCAAGCAGCTGCATCGGGCCTAATTGTCATACTCAGCGACGGCAATACCCCATATCACCAGCGATTTTCATAGTCTCAACGACATCGGGTGGTATGGATCTTCCTACCTGATCGCGCAGATGGCACTGCTCCCAACCTGTGGTCGCCTCTACGCATTCTACAATATCAAATGGGTCTACTGTATTTCGCTGGTTGTCTTCGAAATCGGCTCCGTCGTCTCGGCGGCCGCGCCAAATTCCATAGCGCTTATAATAGGGCGAGCAATATCTGGGCTTGGCGCTGCTGGTCTAGTGAGCGGAACGACAACTATTTTATCCTATTGCGTGTCTTTGAAGAAGCAAGCAATGCTGTCGCCGATAGTTTTGGGAATGTATAATATTGGTTCGGCTATTGGGCCGCTCATGGGTGGCGCGATAGCCGACAATAAGACGCTAACTTGGAGGTTTGTTTTCTGGATCAATCTCCGTAAGTTCATGTTTCAGAAAAACCCCGAACTACATTTCATGGAAAACGACTAATTTTTTCAAGCCTTCGGAGCCATCGGGCTAGTCCTGGTGTGGTTCACCTTGAGAAAACCTCCACCCGCAGTAAAGGGAAACCTTCCCTGGGACGAAAAGTTACGCCAACTCGACCTTTCAGGAGCTACTATACTACTTGGCTCCACATCATGCTTAAACTTGGCATTACAATGGGGTGGGATCGTCTACCCATGGTCTGATGCCAGAGTGTTTGGATGCATGATTGGATTCAGTCTACTCTTGATTGCATTCCTGTACCTGCAATACAGAGGCAAGGAAAAGTTAGTTCTTTCATTACAATTTCAGTGCCTATTCATATTTGAAGCAAAGGTCTGGTTTGCCTTCTAACATTGTTCAAGTGCGAATATCCCTCTCCGCATCTTCCGAAGTCGCACTGTATCAGCATCATGCAGTTTTATGATGCTCGTTCAAGTGGCTATAGTTCTGCATTCATACTATTGGCCCATATATTTCCAAGCAGTCAAAAACACAAGTGCCAGAGACTCGGGAATCAATCTACTGCCAATCATCGTGTCGAACAGTCTCGGTACGCTTTGTTCGGGCTCCGTGGCCTCAAGATTTGGGCATTATGTGCCATTCATGTGGGTCGGACCTCTCATCCTGGCTACCGGAGGTGGTCTATTCCAACTCGTTCGTCCTGACAGCCCGCGTGGACAATGGATTGGGTTCCAAATCCTGTCCGGGATTGGCTATGGCTGCTGTAGTCAAATGCCGATTCTGGCTGTACAGGTTGTCCTCGAGAAGAAAGATATACCGACGGGCCTCGTCATGGTGATGTTTTTCCAAATGCTTGGTGGTGCTCTAGCTCCTAGCGTTGGCCAGAACATTTTCACCGATCATCTTCTGAAAGGTCTCGAAAAGGTGCAGGGGGTAGATGCTCAAGCAATCGTGGATGCCGGTGTGAGCGAGTTCAGGGCCCTGGTCCCTGCCGAGCTGATGAATGCCGTTGTGAATGGATATAATTCCGCTTTGAAAAACGTTTTCTGGGTGGCGATCGCTGCACCCGCGCTTGCTTGGATAGTTAGTTGGGCAATGGAGTGGCTTAAGCTGCCCGACACTAAGAAGAAGGATGTTCAAGAGTCAGTTGAAGAGGTTGCAGAGAAATAGCTGGAGCGTAACGAGGAGTGGTCTTAGCTTGAGAATCGTCTGTTTTGAGCCCGGCGTGTGCCTCAAGTGAACTCATATGAACTCTGCATTCAGACAATGAGAGGAGACAGCCCAGCAAAAAAAAAAGAAGTTGTGGCAGAAGACAAACGGTGGGAAATGAGTGCTTCGGTAGCTTGCCAGACTTGTAGATAGACGTGTGCCGGAAGCCATTACAAGTTATTTTCGGTATTTGACCCGTTAACTTTCACCTGCAATTTTTCGGATTCGGCTATTCTATGTAAATCGCTGATTCTCTCTCATTGATTTCTTTTGTGATGTTAGAACTGAAATTTGCTGCGACATCGTGCTGGTATTGGAACCAAACTGTCACTTCCCCAAGCTCGCGATTTCCTTACCTCCTTCCTCCACTGTGTCGTGCCTTCTTCGTCCTGTTTCAGCATCATCTACCGAAATTCATCAGCTCACCCTCACCCAAACATACAACCTTCTCTCCTGTCTCGACCATAGCCAGTACGTTCCACCCACACAAGCGCCTCTTACAGTCAATTGGAGTCGTCGCAGCGGCAGAAAGTCCACCGTTCACGCGGATTTGAACGCGTCTCGTCGCCCAATCTGATCAATTGTGACGAGCGGGTCAGTGTAAACAATCAGCAAGATGTCACCCAACAACTCTGATCTGAAATCGCAACTGGCCAAGCTGGAAAGCAGAAATGACGAAACCTCCTCCGATAAATCACCCGAGCTGACTAGGCTCAAGGACGAAATGAATTGGACCAAGGCCGATTTTTCCAGGTATCAGGAAAAGGTCAAGCAACTCATTTTCATGGGTGAGCACACACACACACACACACACACAGCACTAGGCATTGATAACCAACAACAATCGATCTCTATCAATTGCACGGCATAGCGGGAGTCTAGAATGCTGCACTCCCCGAGTAATCCGTGGGAGTTCATCCAAAGTCAGGCCAGGGAGAAAGTCTGCATCCTTCAAGGCAGTGAAAATTACAGCATATGGATTGCTCAGCTTAAAGAATGGCCGGATAAGATCAATCAAAATATTTGGCTTGGCATGAAAGGCACCGTGGAGCCCCCGATCACCAACCAAATCGGTTTGTCTGAAGCGGAGTTTCGTCGCAGACTCTGCGGCTCGGAGCCGCAATACACTGTGATGTCCCTCTCAATGGAGTCACCAATCAGCAAAATGAAGTTCATGTGATTCTAACAGAGGAGTCTGATGTGGCCGTTCACTGTCAGACGCTCCCTGGCTGGAATCGACACTGCGCCAGCCATGTACGAACGGCTTTTGGAATATTATGGCCCCACACAGGAAGCGGTTTGAGGTCTGTTCAAATCGACCAATTATTTATCTAGGTCCGTTATTTTATTATCTAAAAGGATTATCGCGACTGAACGCGTCGAGGGAGGTCAATTTGTGTGTATTAAATGCTAGCATTCATCCAATTCATTTTCAAATACCGAAGCACAGGACTTGTGAACAAAGAATAGGGATAGATGTCCATTGTTTAAACGTGATATCTGGAATCTAGCTGGCGCTAGCACTGTTATGGTGTAGCACGGAAACATAGGTTCGGACAACTAACTCAAGTTTCACCATGAGAGTAGCTTGAACTTCCTAAGCTTCAGTATCCTTCGTGTCGGCCGTTCTAGTTAGCCAATTGTCGTTATTCATAGTGGAGTAGACATATAAGTCCCAGATGGGACCAATGAAATCCATGAGCAAAAATGCCCAAAGATGACGTCCACAATAAGGATACTTCTGCAGGAACTGCCGATATGTTGGAACCCATCCATTCCACCCAAAAGCCATCCATGCTATGTATGCATATCTATTATGAATTGATGTTAGATAAGTAGTGAGTGAACATGCTTTTGCCGAAGGATGATCGGTTTACTCACGCGAGCCATGGTGTTGTATACAACGTCTGAAGCCAGGCCCATGCGTAGGCAAAAGCCCAAATTGGCCTAGCGAGACGTTCCACCATCTTCCATGTCGTATATGGATGTCTCCTTAAAGCGAAGATCAATATGGCTCTTCGAAAAAGGACAAATAGCTTACTGTATCAATTTTCTATACCCCGGAAAGACTGAAAGATACCCCAGGAAGGTACGGAAGTTTCCGCGATCCCAACGAAGGACCTGCCACACAAGTTTGTGGTCCCGATGAATATTGGTGGTCACTTCAGCTTTGGGGGTATTCTGGATCGAAACTTTCCAGCCGCGATCGAAGATCATACCAGTTAAGACGACATCGTCGGCGGTGTTCACGATTCGTCGACCAATGACCTCATGTGTGTATGCATCGGCAAACTCCTGTTCCCGGAGAATGGAAGCACGCATGAAAAGTGTTCGCGCCGATAGGCACCAACACCCTCCATCTGCAACGAAGTGCACCTCCCTTGAGCTTTTCCACTGGCACATGTCAAAGGTCATAATCGACTCCCAGGGAGTGATCACTCGGGAGTCTCGACGCTCGGGCGGTATTTCAGCACTATTAGGTACTTTTGTCAGGCAATTCTTCTATTTCGAATGAGCAGCGGGTAGTCTAGGGTCTTACCTCTGTATACCGGCAACCCCACCAACTTCCGGATCCTCAAAAGGAGCCAGTAGGTAAGGCACAACAGTATCAACACGCCAGTACACATCGTCATCTAGCAAAGCAAAGATTTTTCCTGTAGCTGCTTTGACACCAACTATCAGTTGATGACGTTTATTAGCCAGTGGCCCAGTAACGACGATGATTTTGTCATGATGCTCTTTAAGTGGCTCAATGAGCTCCAAGACACGGTCTTTATTTCGTTCGACAGTTGATATTATGATTTCACGGGGATTTGCTTTGAGCCAGAGTTCCATGCACTCGGTGAAGGTCGACTCGGTATCAATAGTCGGAACGATAATGCTCACGTCTCGGTGACTGTAGCTTGGTTTCTCAGGCAAGGGTACCGGCTTGTACTTGCTTGAGTAGTAAGAGGTAACGGCCTTGTCAAGGACACCCCAGGCCCTTCAATACGTAATGTGAGTCATCTCGGAGACCGACAGTACAGTTTCAACAGAAATATACTTACCAAAGTGCGCCTAAAGCCACCTGAGGCACTTCCATTTTGGATATCGGGTCATTCAATAATAGCAATCGAGTATCCAAGTGAGGTTGGAAGACTGAAAGAAAAGAAAAAGAAGAAAAAAAATGAAGTTTTAGTGTAAAAGAAAGCGTTCTTCTCTAAAGCTGATCTCTATGTAAAAAAGAAAGAGACTGGTTTTCGAAGCCGAGTTAAATTGTTTAATCTCAAAGTTAAAATATAAATGGGTACCATACATCCGGAAACAACAGAATACTTATATCTTAAATAGCAATTACAAGAGGGTTTCACTACTGGTTCCGTATCAAGGTTGATATCTATTTCTCCGATCCCGGAAGACAGATTATGAACTTCAAATACCAGATACAATATAGAAGTATTTTAGAGCCGGCCCTATGGCAAACTCCTCATTCTTTTTGGAAGGGATTATCATGCATAGATCCTCGGAATTTGCAGATTTAGAGCGACGTGTCCTCCCGGAAGGACAAAAACAGACAAGTGCTGACTAGAATCTTATATTCTTCACAGAGACGGAAGCTAGGGACGGGCCCGGGAGGCGCTCCACAATTTTTTCATCCGAGCAAACCGACAAATTATCGTTACTCCTCACCTGAATTCACAAGTTACTTAATTTCGTCAACAGGTATGTTGACGAATATGATTGACCCGAGTCATACCATGTTGTCTGGGCCCTTCGGAGTTTCCAAAGGGGGAATTTCTGCGATAATTCGCAGTCTTACTTCTCGCACTACCCTGTCTAGCTTCGGCTGAGCCATCTTTGATTATATTGTATGATTGGGGAAGAAGATCGCCATGGAATTGCCGAATTGGGACAATATGGGGTCATATACCAGGGCTTTAATATCATATTTTAGCCTAATATACTGCAGCTAGATATAGATGTACTAAATTTGAAATGGAGAAGAGCGTTTTCATAATAGTCTCAGGCGTGCCACAGCCAGCTCGTTTGACATCAATACCGAACCATACAATCGTTGATGTAGTGATAAGGTCTGGTCTTTTTCCCCGGATGGCTCCACTCGGAGCGGAGATCCGACAATCCCCCGGGTTTTATTGGGGTTCAAGTGTAGTGTCATCTTCTAGGCGAAAATCTCCACATAACCCCGATTGGTAGGAAACAACCGGCTAAATTATGACAGACCTACGCAGATATAATTGCGAAATCAAAGATAATTCGTATGTACTCCATACTATGACCGAAAAGTAATTACCGAGGTCAGGTGACTGGCTGTTTTCTTTGCCGGCAACGAACCTTGCGAAGATCTTAGCCTCAACACATATTTACTCGGTTATCCGCCATGCTCGTTTCACATCATATCTCCGAACAATGTTCTATGTCACCAATTTGAACAAAGGACTATAATCCCCAGCATCAGTATGTTCGTCTTCCGCTGTTGACCTCGTCCTATCCCCCGTTTGGAACGGGAGCAATGCCGAGACAGGGGCCAGGGTCAAAAGTACGTTACAGCGGCAGCAAACATGCGTGGGGGCTTGCTATATGTGTGCAGGGTTACAGTAAAACTGGATTCTGACAGTCCAGAGGGGAGGCCTTATGGCGCTGACTGCTTTAGAGCTGCAAGCCAAGCTTTCATCTCCTCTCCCGAGATCGGGATCCAAACAATGTATAGCACATTTCGAGAAATGGGGGGATTCTGGCGACTTCTATCTCGGAAAAACCTTCACTACTGGTGGGTAATTGCTTTCTTCAGGTCTCACAACAGACAATTGGATGGGGTAGCTAAACTTTGTCGGTAGGAACAATTGACTATATAATTGCGATGATGTCGGCACAAATCCAGCCCTTGCAGCGATTTTTATACCCCCGACAATATATTTTATATTACCTTCGTCTTCCAGGTCATGTTACCTACTCCGGAGCCTATTGCCGTCATTGGCGTCGGATGCAGGCTACCAGGAGGTGCCAGTAATCTGGATAAGTTATGGCAACTCTTGTCAGAGAGTCGTAGTGGTCAAAAGAAGATTCCAGCAGACCGCTGGGCTGCTGAGGAATGGCATGATGCATACCCCGATGCGAAGCAATCCATTGTGACAAAGCATGGTTTCTTCTTGGAAGAGGATATCTCCCAATTTGATGCCAAATTCTTCGGGATCTCCAACACGGAGGCACACGCCATGGATCCTCAACAGCGTTTGTTTCTCATGACGACGTATGAAGCGTTGGAAGATGCTGCTATTCCCATAGAGACATTAAGAGGGTCGAATACTGGCGTGTTTGCGAGCATTTTCGAAAGGAGCTACGACAGGATGGGACACAAGGATCTCTCAACAATTAGCAACACGCATATGAATGGAACAGGAGAAGCTAGTAAGGCCATTGTAACAACTGACCTTTACACTGCTTACACGACAACAGTTCTCTCAAACAGGATCTCATACTGTTTTGACCTGCAAGGACCATGCATGACAATTGATACCGGCTGCGTAAGGAAATATTATAATGACTGTAGAAATTACAATGACTAAAACTAGTATTTAGTCCGGAAGTTTGGTAGCCCTTCACCAAGCCTGCCAGAGCCTCAGGCTGGGCGAGTCAGATCTCGCTTTGGTTGGTGGCTCACAGCTTGTTATCCATCCCGATGCTTTACACATCAGTAGGTCCACGTCCCATTGAAGTGGAACTTATCATTCCATCCCCATTCTCTGCTCGGAGTGCTTGGCCAAAGTACGCGCTGACATCAACATAGTGAGCGGTATGGGCATGCTCAATCCTGATGGCAAGTCTTATGCCTTCGATTCACGAGGTGAGGGATATGGACGTGGCGAGGGCGTGGCCACTATTGTCCTCAAGCGTTTGGACCAAGCTATCGAAGATGGGTAAGATTGATATAAGACTTCCCTTCTCCAAGATTGCTTTGTTTACAAGTAGAACAGAGACCGAATACATACCGTCATTGTGAACTCAGGTGTAAACCAAGATGGAAAATCCGCTGGTCTCAATACACCCAGTGGCGACGCCCAAGCTGATTTATCCTCACGGGTATATCGAGAGGCTGGGTTGACTCCAGCAGAAACATCCTTTGTCGAGGCCCATGGCACCGTAAGTATACAGTCCGATGGGAATGATCTGCCCTAACCAATTTACGCACAGGGAACCTTGGTAGGTGACCGGGAGGAAATGGCATCAATCTACAAAGTCTTCTGTGAGAGTGCCAAGAGAACAGATGACCTCTACGTTGGGTCGATCAAACCAAACGTCGGGCATTTGGAAGCAACCTCTGGTATTGCTGGCCTGCTAAAATCGATTCTTGTTCTGAAGCATGGCCAAATCCCCCCAAATCTGGATTTTATCAAACCAAAGCCTTCTCTAAAACTTTACGAGAGAAATATTAAGGTAAATCTGCTGTGCTACTAGGTTGAAGGTTCCGGGCTAATTTGTATCAGATTCCCACAGAAATGACGAATCTCCCAACACCCCGTAGTGGTGGACCGGCACGAGTGTCACTCAATTCATTTGGATATGGAGGAACGAATTGTCATATTATCCTTGAGGCTCCCGATTTTCCAAAGACCTCAAACGGAAAAAATGGAACTAATGGACATCACTCCAATGGTATAAATGGAAATGACATAGCAACTAACGGAATCGACATGAACCAGCCTTCTTCATTGAAAGGCACAAATTCAACTTGCCCGGAACTTTTCGTTCTCAGTGCATCAACTGAGAAAGCGTTATTGTCTCGTGCTGAAGACATCCGTCTGTGGATCAAGGCTCACCAGCCAACCCCAGAAGGTCTTCACAGCCTATCTTATACTCTCGGAGTCTGTAGGTCAGCACTTTCGTTCAGAAGAGCTATTGTTGCTTCGACGACTGAAGAGCTCCTAGAAGAGCTCAAGGTGCCAGGACCTCAGAAAAGAGTCGCGGCACTAGCACCAGTCTCCTTTGTTTTCTCTGGACAAGGCGCTCAATGGAATGCAATGGGACTGGAGCTTATCAAATCTTCGCACATATTCAAAAACTCCATTTTGGCTATGGAAGATGTGCTCCGTCTCAAAGGTTGCCCGTGGAGCCTCGTGGAAGAGCTTTCCAAGTCTCCTGAAAACTCACGAATCGGCGAAGCGGAAATTGCACAACCTGCAACAACCGCCATTCAAATTGCGCTAGTTGATTTGCTCGAGAGCTTCTCAATACGACCCAGCCGAGTCGTGGGTCATAGCTCTGGTGAAATTGCTGCCGCATATGCGGCTGGTGCTCTGAGTCGCGATAGTGCCATCCAAATGTGAGTCAAATATTTATGCATGAACCAGTCGGTCGCTAATCATAAACAGAGCGTATCAGAGAGGAGTATCTTCCGCCAAGGCCAAAAAGGTGGCTGATGTTCCCGGTTCCATGATGGCTGTTAGCCTGGATGAGACCGAAGCAACGCATTATCTCCAGAAGCTCACCCGTGGGGCAGCTGTTGTTGCGTGCGTGAACAGCCCACTGAGTCAAACGCTGTCAGGAGATGAAACAGCCATTGATGAGATCAAGGAAGCACTTGATAAGGACGGCATATTTGCTCGGAAGCTTAAGGTTGACACAGCCTATCACTCACATCACATGCAGCGTGTTGCCCAAGACTACCAAGAGAATATCGGAGATATCGAGTCCTCCGATGTAAAGGAGGGTGTTAATTTCTACTCGAGCGTCACCGGCGCAATCAAGTCTAATGGCTTTGGCTCCGATTACTGGACATCCAATTTAGTCTCGCAAGTCAAGTTTAGTCAGGCGTTGACTCTACTACGAAATGACCAGGTTAAAGAGGATTCCAACATGGACATGGGATTATTTATTGAAATCGGGCCCCATTCTGCCCTCGCAGGGCCCTCTCGTCAAACGCTCGCGGCGGAAGGGGCTAAAAAGTACAAATTCGAGTACCTCTCTGCTCTAGTGCGCAATCAAGATGCCCTAAAATCCACCCTGGCGATGGTCGGCAGGGTATTTGAGCTTGGCGTGGAGTTCGACATGGCAGCAGCACTAACCATGACGGAAAAAAGTAAACCAGATATTATTAGGGACTTGAAACTATATCCCTGGGACCTAGCCCCGTTCTGGCGAGAATCCAGGCTCAGCAAGGCCCACCGTTTCCGTCAATTCCCACATCACGATCTACTCGGTCTATTCGACCCGTCCAGTACCATTCACGAGCCACGCTGGAGATATTTTATCAACCTGGACAGCTTACCTTGGCTTAGGGGCCATATGGTCGAGAGCTTCAATCTATATCCCGGTGCGGGCTACCTCACCATGGCCATCGAGGCAATGAAACAGCTAGTGCAGATGCGAGGCATCCAACAGCCTATCTCAAAGTTTACCCTCCGCAATGTATCGATATCCAAGTCCATTATTCTCACTGAGCCAGACGAGAGTAGCTCCGGTGAGGTAGAGGTTCAATTGAGTATGTCAGCTGCGAATCAGTATGAGGGCAACCGATGGGAGTCATTCCATATCAGGTCCTATAACGCTGACGGCTCCTGGAGTGAGCACTGCTTTGGCGATATTGCAGTCGCGCTTGAGACAAATGAACCCGACGAGGTTGAGGGTAGCAGGGAGGAGAATCGATACCAAGAAGAGGCCCTTCAATTCCTACTCACTTCTCAGCAAAGCTGTGACAATGACATGACCAAGTCGGAATTCTATGACTTTGCACGACTGACAGGCAATGAGTTTAGTGGTGCTTTCACCCCGGTTGTTTCAGCTCGTTATGGCCGTAATCGAGGCGTGTTCGAGATATCCACACCCGATATTGCTCCTTTGATGCCGTATCGATCCTTTAGGCCTCATGTCATCCATCCAACTACCTTGGACGCTACTCAGCAGATCAATGCAGTATTGTTCAAGAAATTTGTTACAAACGCTGCATGTGTTCCAACCAAGATTCCTTTGTTAGAGATCAGCGCAAGCCTTTCTTCTGAACCAGGAAATATCCTGACTGGGGCCATGCAAGTAGAAGCGCAAGGCCCGAAGGTGTCCAGTGGGGAGGGTTGGATCTTCCAAAGAAATGTGAATGGCGATCTCAACCCAGTTATTCGACTTCTCGTCGACTTGAGAGCCATTGGCGAGACTCACGAGGAGGAAAACCGGCCATTTGTTCAAGATGCGGTGAATCGACTTGGTTGGAATCTCGATGCAGGCTTCATGACAGCAGGGTCATTTCGCCGGCTGCTCTCATCCACGCTAGGCTTAGAAGAGAATACAACACACGGGTTCGAAGGAACTAAGGTTTCTATTCAGGAGTCTGACAGTGAATACCTTTTCACAGATCAAGCCTCGTCCATATGGTTCCGAGAGGCTGTGAAATATGTCAAGGAAAGCAATGATCGGGAGGTGATACCTCAGCAAGCCAAATTCCTCGGCTGGATGGAGAGATGGTTAGCCTCGGACTATTGCCGCGGGATCATGTTGGACTTGAGCCTTGAAGAAGAGAAGAAAATTCTTCAAAGAGTTGAGTCTTCTGAGACCTCAGCCCAGTTGCAACTCCTTGCTCGCGTTGGCAAAGCCCTCCCTCGCATTCTGACTGGAGAAACTCAGCCTCTGGATGTCATGCTGGAAGGCAATCTCCTGTCGAGATATTACGAGAGTGGTATTCTTGTAGGACCCTATGAAGCAGCAGTTGCCTACCTGAAAGTTCTCACTTTCAAGAATCCACGCCTTCGCATCCTCGAAGCCGGCGCAGGGACAGGAGGCTGCACTAAATGGCTCTTCCGTGGACTTTCTGGCCACAACGGGGCCGCTGGTCTTCCGGTTGAGAAATATACGTTCACAGATGTTTCTAGTGGATTTTTCGAGGACGCGCGACAAACCTTCGCCGAGTGGGAGGATGTCATGGAGTTCCGTGTTCTGGACGCCGACGCGGATCCCATCGAGCAGGGTTTCGAACCGGGATCTTACGATGTGGTTGTGGCGGCGAATGTGCTACACGCCACGAGGAAGATCGACGTGACGATGAGCCGCGTGCGCAAGCTACTTAAGCCTGGGGGCAGTGTTCTTCTCATCGAAATTGAGCCAAGAGGCGCGGCGTTTGGCCTCGTGGCTGGCTCGCTGACTGGATGGTGGGCTCCAGAGGATGAGTTCCGTGTCGACAGTCCGCTTTTGTTCCGAAATCAGTGGCAGGATGTTTTGGCGAGAAATGGGTATGGCGGAATCGATCTTTCTTGGGAATGTATGATGGTGGCAAAGGCTGAGCCATTACATGCAAATGGCAACAATGGCACCAACGGCACCGACGGCACCGCAAATAAACAGAACGTTGTTCTGGTTGGAGACAGTGTTGATGACCACGATACACATATCGCAACAATCACTTCTGAGTTTATCTCACATGACATCGATGTCAACAAGTGCTCCTGGGAGCAAGTCCAAGCCCAGGAAGACAGCGTCTACGTCGTGATTGATAGCGCAGAGAAACAGCTCCTCCTAGACCCCCAGCCCCAACTCTTCGAATCCATCAACGCCCTACTCAACGCGAGATGTCGCGTCCTATGGGTTCTTCTCCAAGACACAGCTGATCCCGCTGCCTCGGCCTATAAGGGTCTGGTCAACTCTCTTATCCGCGTTCTTCGACGAGAGAGTAGCAACACCAGTCTCGTCACCCTCGACATTCGCCAACCTGCTCTGGATCCAGAGGTAGCTGCGCGAGTCATTACTGAAGTGGCGCAAAAGCGCTTCTGGCCGACCGAGCTGGACACGCCTTCTCTAGAACCGGAATTCGCTTACGAAAACAACCATGTCCTCATCCCCCGCGTTAAGCCGGATACGAAATTCTTGCAGTGGGCTCGGCGCCGTACCGGCAAAGTATCGGACGACCACGAGACAGAGACAGCTCTCTACCAAGGTGATAGAGTGCTCAAGGCCGAGATCGCGACACCAGGACTGCTCAACTCATTGCGTTTCGTGGACGATGATATCCCAGCTACTCTCAATCCATCGGATATTGAAGTCAGGACCGAAGCTCATGGCATAAATTACAAGGATGTCAATATTGCCCTTGGACAGAAAGGCCCAGGTACTCATATGTCCGGGGAGTTCGCCGGTCTGGTCACGGCAGTCGGCAAAGATATGCAGACTTTGTACCAGGTAGGCGATCGCGTCATGGGCTTTGGCTCACAGCCGTTCAGCAACCTATCGCGAGTTCACGGACATTTGGCCCACAAGACACCCAGCTGGGTATCCGACGCAATCGCAGCATCAATTCCACACGCGTATGTGACAGCCTATCACAGCATTGTGGCAATAGCCCGCCTTGAGAAAGGCCAGTCCGTCTTGATCCAAGCTGCATCCGGGGGCGTAGGCCAGGCAGCTATCCAGATTGCCCAGGATATTGGTGCCACCATTTTCTGCACCGTCAGCTCAGCTGCAAAGAAGAGTCTTATTATGGGAAAGTATGGAATACCGGAAGATCACATCTTCTCCAGTCAAGCAGGGTCGCTCAAAGCGGGCATAATGCGTCTCACCAACGGCGAGGGTGTGAATCTCGTACTCAACTCGTCGGCAGGAGAGATACTCAGAGACAGCCTCGAGTGTGTCAGACCTCTTGGGACATTTATCGAGTTGGGAAAGAGCGAGATGCAACAGGGCGCACAATTGAGTATGGCTGCATTCAGTAAATCAATTACCTTCCACGCCTTCGACCTAGAGGCACTGTCAGCTCAAGACCCTGAACGTGTCCACCATACATTGAGCAACATCATCAGCCTCCTCGAGAGCAAGAAGATCCAGCCAGTCTACCCAACCACTACCTATCCCATTGACCGTCTTGAGGATGCATTCCGATCCCTGAGCTCGAGGAAACATACCGGCAAGGTCGTCCTCAAAGTTGAGCCTGAATCCACAGTCAAGTGCCTACCCGCTAAGCCCATGCCGTTCCGCGCACGCAAAGATGGTACTTACGTCGCAGCCGGTGGCCTCGGTGATCTTACATCGCGTATATGCGTGTTTTTGGCATCTCGAGGTGCCGGCCACGTTGTGGCATTAACTCGACGCGCTATCGACGAGGAAACAAAACAGCAACACGCTGCTGCAATCAGAGAACACGGATGTGAACTTCACATTCTCCAATGCGATATCACAGAGGAGGAGAGTGTGCAACGCGCTGCATTATACTGTTCCAAGTTGCCTCCAGTTAGGGGTGTAGTGAATGGTGCCTTAGTGCTGAGGGTAAGTCAACAAGCATTTGGTAACATGGTGGACTCAATTTTCTAAATCTTTTGTAACAGGATAGAACATTCGCCCAGATGACCGTCGATCAGTGGAAGCTACCAATTCAGGCTAAGGTTTTCGGAACAATCAACCTCGACAAGTACTTCGCCTCTCCCGATTTGGCCTTCTTCCTGACTCTCTCTTCGGTTGTCGCCGTCGTTGGTAAAGCCGGCCAGTCCAATTACGCCGCCGGAAATGGCTTCCAAGATGCTTTTGCTCGTGCCCACGCCAACCATCCCCATACGCATTATGTCTCAGTCAACGTTGGTGCCGTCTCTGTTGATGCCCATGGTGCGCTAAAAGAACAAGAGCAGGGAGACATGTCTATCGGTGGCATGAGGGCATCTCTGAAACAGAATAGTGTCATGGATATATCCTTCGATGAGTTCTTTGCTAATATTGAATATGCGATGATGGGTCTTGCCCGGGACAACCATATGCATCAGACAATCCAAGGAGTCACGCACCAGTCTATGACTGATGCCAATGATGAGCATCTATTTGAGAATCCCGTCTTCGGTCAGCTTTCGCATTCACAGAAGAAGCAAGCTACCGGCACTACCCAAACCGACAAGGTTGACTTGAAAAAGGCCTTGAGTAGCGTCAAAACAATGGAGGAGGCCGAAAAGCTCATCCGTGAAGCCACACTCAGCAAGTTCGCCGTCTTCCTGGACCGACCAGTCGAGGATATTAGAGTTGATCAATCCCTTGCTACAATTGGTCTCGACTCCCTTGTCAGCATCGAGCTGAAGAACTGGATGGTTCGTACATTCCAAGTCAACCTCCAAACTTCTGAACTGGGCGGTGCTGGCAGTATTATGGCATTGTCAGCGACAGTCGCCTCTCGCTCGAAGCTGATCCCAGACGAAGTCCGGGGATCGAGTCAGCAGGAAGCCACCGCTCAGACAGAGGTTGAAAAGACTCCAAAGAATGACGATTTCAAACCGAATCATGACTTCCATTGCTGCAGAGCAAGCAAGGAGCTACCTAGACATCCGCTTGTCGATCTAGACGAGGCAGTCAGTGACCTCCTCAACAGCATTGGCCATTTCTCTCATACGCGTGAGGAGTATACGGAACTCAGCCGCAAGGCTCATGCCCTTACTCAACCGGGCAGTCTTGGGCGCAGACTGTACAACGAGCTTCGTGCGAAGGCTGATGACCCGAAAGTAGAGAGCTGGATTGCTGGTCCCCTTCTGAAGGCGATGTATCTCAAGCGAAGATACCCCATTGTTCCATTCAGCAGCTTCCTCGGTACTCACTTTGACAGTGCCATTCCGCATTCACAAGCCCAGAGAGCAGCCGCGCTTACCAGAGGTCTGTCTGAGTTTAAGCTTGACCTGGATTCTCAAAAGCTCAAACCGGACTTTTTGGGAGAGAGGCCAAACTGCGGATATTCTCTGACGTGGCTATTTAATGCGCTGCGAGAACCCGGTGTAGACGTTGATAAGATGATGAGATACCCGGGTGTAGAGCACATCGCTGTATTACGAAAGGGACATCTTTTCCGCGTGTCACTTCGCGATGGGGAAGGTCTTGCCTCATATTCGAAACTTAAAGCAACATATCAAGCAATTCTTGATCTTGACCTGGAGGAAAAGCACTGGACTGGTATTCTGACAACAGACAACCGCACCGATTGGGCTACGGTAAGTCATATTGTCCCTGACTGGCGATTCTTTGGCTAACGATTTTCTAGAACCGAGAGAATCTAATCGCTATGGACCCGAGAAACGCGTTGTATATCAAGACGATAGAAGAATCCGTCGTTGTGATGTGTCTGGATGATGACAGTCCCATTACACGCGAAGAGCGAGTTCGGTCTGGATATCTTGGTGACTCGTTTAACCGTTGGCACGACAAGACCTTGCAACTTATCGTCACTGCGAACGGTAGCTCCGGTACAATCTTCGAGCATTCCATGATCGATTTCATGACCACCTCGCAAATTTCACAGAGACTGCAGGCCGCCATCGATAACTTGGATCCAGTCAACGATAATCCCGACCAAAGTGAAGATATCGCCGATCCAGCCAGCATACAGGAAATTCCCCTGGTGTCAATGACTGCAGGTATCAAAACCCACATGACGATGTTGCGTGAAAAGTACGTCGCCACTACCGGCATCAAGATCTATACGCCCTACCTGATCCCGTCATTTGGCAAATCTGTTCTACTCGCCAACTCCGCCCCCATCAAGGCAACCGTCGACTTAACAATCCAGCTCGCTAGCCGTATCTACTTCGGGTATCTCCCCGCAAGCTGGGAGACAGTCTCAACAGCGCACTTCCACCTCGGCCGACCCGAGATCATTCAAGTAGTCCTGAAATCAGTAGTAGACTTCTGCAACGCGGCACTGGATAGCAGTGTACCACGGGCGGAAGCTCGCACTCAGCTATTGAAAGCAGCACGGGAGACAAATGCTCAAATCGTCAAGGGTGGCGAGGGCCGTAACTATTTCAGATTGATGGATGTACTTGAAGTTATGAGCCATGATGCGCATGATGAGGGTGCTCCTGACGCCGACGCCGTTCCGGAATTGTTCTCTGATCCTGTTTGGAAGAGAAGTTACCCGCGTTTGATTATGCAGACTATGATTGAAAAGAAATTGGCGCAGGATCCTGGGTATACGATGGAGAGTCCAGAGAATGTGTGGATGAACTATACTGTCAATGATGACTCGTGAGTAACGCCCACCTCCTGTGAAGCCTGAGAAATGCAATGGATACTAACCTGCTTGCAGGCTGGAAGTATGCTATGTGAGTCCCCGGACAGGCGCAGAACGCTTTAAAGCTGCGCTAGACCGTGCGACAGATATCGTTAAAACGATCATTCAGGCTGGGAGGGCTTAGTTCGACATATCAGTACTTGATCGGCATGAAGCCCGGAGCGCGAATTCAACAGCGCACAGCAGGACATTCTATATGCTATTTTTCTAGATTCTAGAGTATAAACAAAATAGAAAGAACAGCTTCCTACAAGGACAAGCAAATAGGATCAGGATATAACCGCACTATCAGTCATCTATACGCGTAGATACGCCTGTGTACTACTTCGTTTTGAAAAGGATTTGGGGATGGCACTGGAGATAAATTCAAATTCATGGTTAAACAAAGCTCTGACGATGTGGTATTGAAACTGAAACAAAAAGAAATCAAAGACAGAAATATTCGCTTGCTAATCAGGATGATCATCGGGAATCCAGGGAATTTCACAACCCTGGATATAAAATGACCGCATCATCCCATTCAACAATTCGCTCCCCATCCCATACGCAGGCGATAATCCTGCGAAATCTCAGAGACACCACGCGCCAAGCCGATAATCCCATCGACAAAGCCTCCCTCGCCCCGATTAACACGTTCTCGTCGCTGAGTCTCTGCTTCAGAAGGAGTTTCACGCAGACCGAGTAGTTGCTCGGTATTCAACCCATGCAAGCGTTCTGCATCAATCCTGGTAAGAAGGCTACACTCGCCCTGTCGTCGGGACCAAGCAGCTTGTTTCACAGCGGGAGCCCAGAACTGCGCTAATTGAGACTCGTCTCTGCCTTGAGCGTAGCATTTTGCAAGGCCGGTTGTTGGGTCTGCTTCTAAGGCGGCATTCCAATGTGTTTGGGCAACCTCGTAACGTTTCTCCATTAACCAGATGATGGGCCAAGTTATGATCCATAATTGGAGAATGACAACAGCCCACCAGACGAATTTGTTTAGACGCATTTTGTTAATCCAGTGTGGGGAGTAAACGGTTACACTTCCGTGAGCGGAGAATTGCGAGAAGGAGATCGATCCTCGGTAGTTCAAGTCGCGGATATGGGTATCGAGGGCGTTACGGAGAGTTTTGGTGCTGAAGGCCTGGAGGTGGCGATGGAGAGTGAATCTGTAGGTAGAAATAATTAGTATGGTTTCAAGTCAAGCAATCTCCATTGCCCCGGTGTTTATATAAACGTACGATTTGACCGTAGCTGGATCAGCACAGTATCGCTCACACCACATCTTCAAATCATCATCAATGTATTTGAGAACATAATGTTCTCGATCAACAGGATCAAGTTCTTCAATAGGATTCATCTCAGCATCTGGCCCAATAAGACGAGCATCACTCTCATCATCTAGTGCAATTGCACCATGTTTCTTCCGTTGCGGTGCCTTATAGGCTCGAGAGCGCAATCTTCCACCACGATGGGCAGGAATATCATCGTCATCCTTATTGACGTAGGCGCTGAACCAATTTGCGATACCATCAGCACGAATTCCTTCCCAGCCAGTCAACATGGTCTCAGCCAAGTCCAACTGAAACTGGAAATCCGTGACATTATTGCTTGTTTTCTTCTTATTGCTATCGGTGCTTGTCTCTGAATGAGAACCGTGGATTGTAAGGATCGGTCTTGGGGGCAGTTTCATCTGGCGTCTAATGGCACGATAGAGAACACCGGCATCCTTTGAGAGGATGGGTGAAGTTGTTGCGGCGCGCTTGTCTTCGGATCTGATCTCGGTCGCACCGGGGAGGACATAGGCGCTGTCGACCAGAGCGAGTGGGCGGATGAACCGGCCATTTGACTGAGAGGTGGCCTGGGAGGAACCCTGAGAGGGTGCAAGTGTAGGCTCGTCCGGTTCGTCGGTGTAAGGAGGAGGCTGTTCGTCGGGGTCGAGAGTGTGTAGAGAAAGCGAGGAAGAAGCGGGAAGATCGTCGGGGCGGTCGTTGAGGTGACCCATCATGCACGATCTGCAATATTATCGATATTCTGCTTATTCTGCAATGACAAGCGGTTGGAAAAAGCAAATGTTGTAGTATTGGAAACAGTGAAAGTGCAGAAAAGACAAAACTGATGCAGAAAGAAAAGAAAAAGAAAAGGGAAAGTCCCTCGCTTTTCGCTCAGGGCGCCACCCGCCGTAACAAAATGGGCGTTTGGGGCCGAAGATGAGGCTCGCGCGAGAAGAGTGGAGTCTCTCGTATCGCCCCAAAGTGAGACATTTCCTGGAGGCGAGGCTGCCTAGATGAATCTATACTGACTGGTCTACTTCTGAGTCTAGTCTGATACAGAATATTCAAGGTTCAAGGGATTTAATCTGATGTGGTGCATCGCAGGCATGTTTTGTTTATTTTAGGGCTATTTCATCAGATGACCCCTCCTCTCCTTTTCTCTTCTCTCACCAAGAACCAACTGCCGGAGTCGAGTAAGAACCTGTTGCTGAACTGCCCTGGCACTGAGTCGGCACTTGATTGGCACTGGATGCCTTCCAGCTAGCAGGAACAATTCCATTTCGACGGTCGCCAGCAGTCAAAAATCCAGCATAGGACCAGGTGAGGTCGCGGGCGGAGATTGGAGTCCCATTGTCCCGGCTGAATTGCTCGGCCAGGGATCCATTTCTGGGTGTGTACTGTTGAACAACCGACAGGAATCCATCTGCATATGTCTTGACAGCGCCGGTGATAGACGAGTAAGTTGAAGAAGAGCTGGAGTAGTTGCCAACGCGAGCAGACGAGTCCAAATCCTGGAAGAAGGGCAGGCTTGTCTGGGTGATGGCCAGGGCTCCTTGTTTCTTCCACTGGTAGAGAGCATCATAAAGCTGCTCGGCGGCGGCTGTCGTGGCGAGATACCTAAGAACAGGAAATAAGAATTAGCGATCTTGCAACTTTTTCAATCCAGATCCACGATATGTCAACTGAACTCACCAGGGGTTGCCTCCTTGGTAGGTATCTTCGGAGTAGCGACCAATAGCCACAGCATCTCCAGCCTTCTTACCACTGTTAACACCATAGATAGACCGGAAAGAGTCGACAACAGCTTTGTGGTTTAGCAGTGCACGAGCGGAGCATGGCTGGAAAGTGCTATCATCGCAAGTAGCACTTGGATCAAACGTCTGAATCGAGCTGAGAATAGAATTGACATCCAATCCCGAACGACCGTTGTTAGCCAAGTTTGAAATGACAGCAGTTCCATTCCAGAAGTCCTGGAGGAAGCAAAGAGTCTGAGGAGCCTGAGAATCACATCCATCACAAGATTCTCCGAGCGATTTGGCGAATGCACTGCCCTCAACCAAGGAGCGATGCTGAGCAGCGATGGTGAAGAAAGAAGATCCCTGAACCTCTTCCCACAGATCAAAGCCAGTTTGGTTCCAATATTGAGCGACGTAGTTGAGGTCATTCTGCACAATCGGCCAAATGTTTGACTTGACGAGTGATTGCTTGCCGGAGGAGAGGAGATGATTTCCGTATGCGATCAGCGCTGTCGCACGGAGAGCAGGACCATCACGTTGAGGTCGGCCCCAGTCTCCAGTAAAAGCAGTGATGTTTGTCTCGAACTTGGGTTCTCCAAGTCCCGCTCCGTCGGATAGACCTCCTGATGGGTTGGACACAGCCTGCAGCTTGGCTTGGGTAGTGATGTACTGCTGGATGACTGTCTCGAGGGAGCTATCCCCAGCGATAAATTGATCGATTAATACCTTGAGGGTCAAGGCCGCATCGCGTGTCCATGTGTAAAAGTCTATCGCTGTTAACTGAAGCTCATGGCATGGTTATGGCAACATGGAATCACTTACAGTCGGGGTTGGACTTGGACGGTGATGCGACTACAACACCCTCAGAAGCTCCGGCGACAGCAGAGCCATTGGACCCAATGTTGTTCAGGATTCCCTGAAGTGAAATTGAAGACTGAGACTGAACGAAGCCACCAAGTCCCGACTGACGGCGGTAAGGGTGAATAGCAGAAGAGACTGCAGCTGGAACCAGCAAAGCGAGAGTCAGGATGTTGTAGCCAACCATTTTGGATCGCCTCGTTTTCGAGAAGTGTCGTGTTTTTTCCTTTCTGCTTTGTTAATCCAAGGGACATCCTCCCAGTTTATATTCTCTCCATACAAGACAATTTCATCATTGCAGCCAGCAGTGTCTCCATAAGCCCCACGGGGAATGGATACTCTCCATCAAAACCTTATGCAGAGACCAAGTTTTACAACCTGCACCAGCCAGTGGATCAACTTGAGCCAAGATTGTAGATCGTCAGGGCACCGGGCGATTAATCGGAAATGAGATCAACCTCATGCATGAGTTCTGAACGGTCTCCGGACTCGACCGTACGCGAGTTTAAATTGCAAACATGTGAATAATTTGGAAAAGCATCATCTTGAGATGACTATTGGTTGTGAAGACGCGTTTCATAGCAAAGCAGTGTTACATTCATTACACTTTTGGCAGGGGTGCTAACAACCAATGAAGGGGGTTTGTCGGGGGTTTAGGTGCCCCCCAGCCGAAGTCACAAATGTCGCTGATCGGCATGCCCGATCCCGGTCCGAGTAATGCAAATCCGATAAATGGCCGCCCGAGAGTATTCGGTCGGTCAGTGGGGATTATTTCTCCGAGGGCTCTTGGAATTGAAGAAATTATGATGATATTGTTTTACATAAAATTAAGCTGGCAATGTTCGATATGAGACTACTCTTCTCCGACGTCATGCGCTAGAAGAAGTCTTGCACATTGAGTTGTGGAAGTGGAACAGATAACCTTGTTAGTTGAACGTTTGTTCAAGAAATTAAATCTCCTTCCTTATATGTCATCTCGGTGGTGAATCATCTCTGCGAATAATATTAATGGGACGCCAACCGTGGTATATTGTGAACAAGGGACACGATGCTTGTCTCTACTAGCTATTGCCGCGGAGGTACTACCTCTCGTTCCAGCGAGGATTTTACAAGACGAATTTCAAATTCGTCTTGAAATAGGCCTATGCGAGGGACAATTTCTAGTGGATTTCTATATCCTTTTTTGAGAAAAAAAAGGACAATACGAGGTTTAATATCAGTGAATTAGCGGCATAGCCGTCGGATATGCGTCACATCATGTATGTCAAGACAGATTTGAGCCCTCGAAGGCTTTTCAGGATGGGAGCTCACCCTAACTGTGGTCAGATTTCACGGGATTTTTCTTCCGTATATATCGAGATTCGAATGCAAATTTTTTAAGCACTTGGCATGTCTGAACACTCTCTCGAGTTCATGTAACACAAAGGTTTCGCTAGTTCCAAGCCTTGCAGTGCAGTGTGCATTCAACCAATAATTGCTGAGCACTACTATCAAAGTAGCCATGCACACTCCAATTGGTTATGTTTACCATGGAAGGTCACTAATTTTGCATCCAAAACTTGAGATGCCAATTCAATAGCCTCAATTACAATCCCTGGACACTAACATACTTCTTATCTCCACTGCCTCGGACTTAATCCAAAAAGGTCAACTATCCAATCATCCGCGGGGTTCGAGTCTAGCGTGAACCCCGCTTTTTCACTCCGCGTCTTTAGAGCTACTTATCCATCGCTTCTCATATATGTGATCTATCTCAGTTGTTCTTTATTATCATTGAAATTTCTTGATAAGAGTAACAACCGCAGAAGCTTCGGCAGTGTTGGAAAGGCGATCGATATCGCCGATTTATCGCTTCAATATTTCCCGAATCGCCGTGCATCTAAAGCCCCTTGCGACCGTCCTAAAAAGCATGGCACCAAAACGTCAACGAACAGTCCAAGGCTCATGTTGGCCGTGTAAGCAGCGTCGTGTCAAATGCGACCTAATACAACCCCGCTGTCGTCGTTGTATCCTCTCGGGCGCGAAATGCAGCTTCGACAAACTTCTTGTACGCTGGAACTCTCGGCCTACAAAATCGGCTCCCTTGGCTTATCAGGCCGCCTGTACATCGCCAAAAGCAACTTCATTTAGTCAGTTACATGATGGAAATTTAGCGCCGAGCGAGCTCAAATCATTGGATTACTTCCAGGCTGCCCTTTGGCCATTGCTCACCACCGCTGCCCACCCTTGTCCTCCCCCTATCTCACTTGCACTTGAATTTGAGCCTGTTTTGCTAGCGATGTGTGAGTTAGCCGAGACGCATCGTACGCTCAGGCATGAGAATAGCATTACTCCATTGAAGTCTGCGAGCGACAAAAGACTGAACTGCCTAACTTCTGTTCGACAGCAATTACATCAAGATATCTCGAACAACGAGTCTTTATCCAGACTACTTGTGGCTGTTTTACTTCTGTATTTCCTTGACGGCTTCATAGACTGCGGAGAGCAATCTGCGTCTACGACCAGTCACCAGGCCGGAGTTCGCGCCATTGTTGAACAGCTCGGAGGGATTGATACACTGGTGGCAGAGGGCAAAAAAGAAATCCCCCATATGCTCTTATCTGAATTTGCCTCGACAGACCTTACCCGTGCTCTAATTGACGATCGAGCACCTTGCTTCCCTGCAAATATCTGGCAACAAATTGAGCGTGGCCCTGTATGGTGGGAGAAACAACCACAAGGGCCAAATTTATCCCTCATATTTCAAACTATGGCAGATATGGCATTTTATCGACAATCGATACAAGCCTGCGAAGCGGAATTATCTATAGATCAGGTTCGAGATTTCGAAAGACGTCTTCAACCTAACGTCTCTGTCTTAAGCCTGGACCATTTTGGCTACCCAGAAGAAGAAACTCTTTCAAAATCCGAATTGGAAAAGGCTAATCAAACAACCGCATTCACTCGGGCATTCCAGCACAGTGCCTTGATCTATCTTTATCGTGCGGTTTGCGGCCTACCTCCTCGCCATCGCCTTGTACAGCAACATGTAAGCTTTTGTATCGGATGTATTCAAGCAATTAGTCCAGATTCAAAAGCGCACAATTGTATCGTATTTCCAGTTTATGTGGTTGGGGCACATTCATTTACAGCCGGTCACCAAACGCAGGTTTTGGAAAAGTTGGATTTTATTTTTCGAAAATTGCGATTTAATTCTTTGCTCAGTATTCGGGCGGCGCTTGAGGAACTTTGGTCTTCTGACCGGCAAGAAGGTGACTGGAAAGATTTATTTTCATGTCTAGGAAGGGATGTATTAGTTTTATGATCTATTTTAAGAGCTCGGAGCTACATACATACAGTATATTTACCTTGGAATATCAGCCATGAAATAGTCATTGATCACACTTTAGATTCCGGAATATGTCGTTTTTCAGAAGAACCGCTGGTTTTCTTAAGTAAATTTAGAAGCAAAGCCATCATGGCCCAAAAACCTTCCTTTTCTGGTTAGATAGATGCAGTCCTACATAACTATTACGAGCCCCGCATCTACGCAGGTCAGATTCACTATCTGGCGAGCGACTTTGTATCTGGCATGATATACCCACATACTTGAGAGTTGTCATGCTCAATTTGATGTTCTGGAAATAATATTTCGACCTGAACCACTGACACCTTCATTTATCCAGACATTGACAAAGTCGCGCGAAATATGCTTCACCGCAGAAGCGAAGGCTTCAAGCCTTTATGAGCCATGACATATAAGACCACATTTTCCGAAATCAATAAGGAATATGCGCTTCCACTTCGATCTCAATAGCCATCCCCTCAATCCCAAGCTTGGCAATTTCCACACATGTCCAAATAGGCCGATGCCCAGGAATGATTCTCTTAAAATTGTTCGTAACCACCTCGAAAGTCTCTTCCAGATTGATATGATAGCTGCGCACAGAGTAGACGTTCTCCCAAGATAGACGCTGGTCAACGCTTTTTAAGGCCATTTCGATATTTGCGAACGCCATAGCCACTTGTTGATTGACATCGCTGGGAATACTTTCTTTATCATCCCATCCTCCTTGTCCGGATGTTTTGACGATATTCCCAATTCGAACAGCCTGTGAATAATGGAAAGCTTCCGAGTTTCCTTCGGTTCCGGGATAGTTGAAAAATTGCATTTTTGAACGTTTGAGGAAGGGTAGAAAAATGGGTTGAGAAGAAAGAGCCAGAGTAGATTATTAAATTAGAAAGACAAGACACGCCTCAGTACTTAAATATTTGATCGGTGCGATTGTGTAACAATATCGACTTACGTATCGGATTATATGCATACAGGTGTTCCTGTTACAGCGTAAAAGCTCCTAGTAACACCTAATAGGTGTTAGTAAGACCCAAAAGTATCGAAAGCTTCCTTATTTTGGAGACTTTACGAATTAGAGCTCTTCGTAGATAACATAAAAGCGTGAATTTGGTCCAGGCCATCACTATTTGAATGTTTGAATAGAGTAATACTTCTGACGCTGGACTCTTGAACTGCCAAAATCGGAACTTCCAAGTGATTCGACTCCTTGGCAGTGGCAAGCAAAAGTTGCCAGCATTCCTACGATCGAAGACCTTCTGGGAACCGTGCATATTCTAGCTCCATTTTTGGCATTACACTGCATACAATGCTTACAAATTTTTGATCAATATTTGGCTAACATCAGTCTCAGGTCCAGAGCATACAGAATTGAAAACTACGCAACTATGATAAAAACTTTCTTTACTATTATACATAAGAGATTTTGCGCTTGCGTCATTGCTCGTGGGAGCACTTCAGTCCTCCAATTATTTTAGGGCTCCACTTATCCCTAGGATTGCATCCCATATTAATCCATTGTGCATACGCCTGCGACATGCCATTTGACTCGCAAGTTTCCGTGTCATACATAGTACAAATACCGGAGGTAATCCACCATGACTCGACTTCTAGCTCAGGGCCAGAAGCACAGTCTGTTGAATTAAACCCTGCATCAGTGTAATATCGGCACCAGGTATTCTTTCCATTATCAGTGCTATCGAGCCCACTGTGAATACCAACACACTTGTCGTTGGTATGGGGATCACGTCCTTCAATCAAATAGTAGTCGCCTAGACAGCCTTTTTGATTGTATACTGCAATAGACCATAAAACGTCATTATCCTTTGACTCTGCACTGGTTGTTGTTGTGGCTTTTTGTTTAGTGGTAGTGCTCGAGGTAGTAGTTGTCGTTGTGGTCTTTTTGATAGTTTTCGTTGTCGTGGTTGTCGTGGTTGTCGTTGAACGACCAGCGACAGCAGGGCCGGCCGCAGCACCACAAGAGTTCGCTCCAGCTTTGCATTTTCCTTCGGCGGTACACTACTAGTGTTATGATGTGTCATGGAGATTATTCAGGATTCAAAACTTACACATTCACCAGCAGGGCATGGATTGAGAGTAGCAAGCTTGGTCAACTCAATAGGGCCATTATTTGGCCGTACAGTCCCTGGGACCCGCGGGCCACAAACCGCACCTGGCAACGCTGCTGGCATTGGAGGCTTCCCAGCAGTAACGCAAATGAAGTCGCCTTGTCTCAGTTTATCACATCCATACCAGCCCCAAGTTTGGGTGTTGTATTTTTCGATGTTTGCAGTGCTAATACTATGAGCCTTGGCAATACTTGGACATGTGTCTCCTCCTTGTATGAGATAGGTCTTGCAGTCAGCATTGTTGACCCTTTTATGAACAGTAAAAAGAACGGCTCTGGATGTTTGAATTAAAATCATGCCTAAGGCAAGCAATGATACCCAAAAATTGCCCATTTTGACTACTGGCGATGGAATGCAGTTCTGGTAGTATAGTAAAAGTTTGGCGTGGGTTGAATCTCTCAAAAAACACGTCCTTGAATTACCAACAGATTTATAGATTTTCCATAGACATTTCAATGCAAATATCTCAGCAGCTTCGGGGAGTGGTGACTGAAGAAACAAGGATAGACCACCAAATAATATTCGCCCAAAAGATGTTTCGGGATGGTAGTTGTTTCAGAATACTTGCATCAAAGAGCGCGACCCTGAGAGTTATTCCAAGGGCGCTCTGTTTAAAGGCAGGAGGCTTCGGCAACAGGGATTATTTTTCCTTTGTTATAAACTGTTCACCGCGAGATGAGTTCGCGAATTTTAATGATTTCGACTCATACATCATGCGCGAAATCTAGATCGAGTTTTGAAAGAAGCCACTCGGTGCAAGGATTCCCCTGGGACACATATAGCAACGCAGCTTTGAATATATTGAAAAGAAAGAAATGATTAGAAAAATGAATATGAATTATTTGGTACCATGGTCCAATGCTTTTTATGTCCAATCGGCGATCTCAGCCAGCGTTATACTCAGACTGCCTAGCAACTAGATTGTGTTTCATTTGTTTACAGTAGTGAATACCCGCTAACCGCCGGAGCCAGCTGGGCTTCCTATGTCTGGTATTCCTTCAATTTATCGGATATATTCCGCAGATTACAAATGACCACGATATGTCGACACAAGAGAATGGAGGGATAAGTTTAGCGCATGGCATATTCAAGTCTTGATATGACGTGATATGTGACCATCGCGCGGATAGTTTTCAATCACTCAATAAATCAGGCAATATAGATAAGCCCCAAAATAAATCCGTAGCAACTTTTTATTTCCCAACTTCGATTAACCTCAAAGCAAAATGGTCGGACGCACTCTAACTTCGGTAGCCATCATCGGTGGCGGCCCCGGCGGGCTAGGCACTGCCATCGCACTCTCAAAACTACCATTTTTAGAAGTGACCCTCTATGAAAAGAACCCTGAGCCTCGAGAGGCGGGTGCAGGGATAAGTCTAAGCTCCAATGCATGGAAAGTCTTGGATCTGCTTGGGGCAAGTGACGGTGTCAAAGGGGGATCCAAGTCGAATACTCATCAAAGGTGATTAATTCTTTCAGTGAAAAGACCCTGGCGCCCAGCATTCTCATATGACTCTTTTGGTAAAATTCTAGGAATGCGTACACTGGCAAAGTCTTGAATGTTATTGAGCATCCGGAGAATTCTGCGGTAGACCAACGCGGAGCAATTCGTGCGCGGAGAACACGTCTTCAGCAAGCGCTCCTAGCACAAGTTCCCGAAGGCATCATAAAATTCAGCAAGAAACTTATTCATCTGGAGGATCTTGCAGATGAAGGAGTGCAATTGACGTTTGAGGATGGAACAAAAGGCCTCGCTGATTTAGTAGTGGGCGCTGACGGAATACATTCGGTTGGTCAAAGAATTCTTTCATTCTTTTTCTGTGAAATGATCGCCCGTGAGCGGCTAAGAATTTCCATCTGAAACAGGTCGTTCGAAAACATCTATTCCCCGATCATAAACTTCGGTTCACGGGGAATACGGCATTTCGGGTTCTCGTGCCCAAGTCACGCCTGAATAAACTACCTGACATTACTTCCACGACCGCCTGGTGGTGGGGCAAATCTGGTCATGTTTATTTTTCAGATGTGGATGATGAAACTGAACAAAAAGATCCATTGTTTGAAATTACTGTGCGGTCATACCACGAGCCTGAGGTTCCGGGGAAGACGGTAGGTTGGGGAATCCCGGCGACCAACGAAAAGGTTGGCTCACGCGTCAAGGTGAGAATTTGCAATAGAGGGCAATGAGATCAAAAGAACCGCACGGCTGATTCAGAGCTCAGGATTTTGATTGGAGAGTGCGAAATGCTGTAGATGCAGTTCAGGAGGGAGAATGGTGGGAGTTTTCGGGATTTGCTGGGCCTCGCCTAGATAATATCACTGGCTGGGACAAAGTCGCACTTATCGGGGATGCGAGCCATCCACTTTCAGGTAAATAAAGCTTGCACTGATCTGGCAGATTTTCGTTAGCTAGCAGTGCTAAGATAAAATTCTAGGGGCCTTTGGTTCAGGGGCAACCTTTGCTATGGAAGACGGATGGATTTTAGCGAAAGCGCTTAATCATACAAGATTCGCCAACCATGCCATAACAAATACACTAGAGATATTTTCTCAGATACGGTCGCCATATTATAATAGAATGTGAGTATCAACCGATTAGTGTTGATTAGTCCTGTTTCCTTTGAAGCCTAACGTCTCCTCTTTTGCTAGGTACCAACATCTAGACGAAGCCCAAGAAACTTTGCAGAAAAGACAGTCTGGCGATATCAGTTTCGATGAATATTTACAGGCCAAGATCGACACTTTTCTCTATGGTGATAAAGATTTCATCTACAAGAATGACATATCCAAAGTGTGGGGTGACTATCTCACTGCCCGGGAAGTGCCTCGTTGAGGAGGGCGAACAAGCAGACCCCAAGGTTTCATAGATATTTTGAGAAATGATCGAGGACTCCATTTTCCATGGAATGCGTCCTTCATGTATATTTATCCTTAATGCTTTGCTTTCTGATTCCTAACGCATCAACTGCTGAATGAGAATCAATAAACCACTTTATGCACATCTTAAACCCCGCACAATGGCCCCATTGGCTTATTCCAGTACTAGTGTATACTGCGTCTCCGAAAATATATGACCGTTCGGACAAACAAATCCATCAAATATTACAATCACGTTACTACGTATTACATGGCAGAATAAAGCCCCATACATTCTGATACCTTTCTTGCAGAGTGGTGAAGGCCCGATTTGACTGTGTGCCACATCTCAACTTTCCTTGTCATAGGCCGTTCCCTTTGCTGAGTATTCACTCATCCAACTATGTCGTTCTCTCTTCCTTATTATCGGGATGCTACCCAATTACCAGGGCCTCTTCCTAATCAGAATGAGATTGAAGGGGCAACACGAACCCTCCCCAAGAGATCAGATTACGGCGGACGACTGGTCGTAATCAGAGACAAATATGTTGTGAAATATGGATCACTTGTGACTGAAAATGAGGGGCATGCTCTGCTTTTTGTTGAGAAACGGCTCAAGATCGCAGCGCCACGGCTTTATGCCATGTATCGCGATAATGATGCGCTGTATATCGTCATGGAGTATATCCCAGGCATTTCTCTAGGAATGGTGTGGCCTTCGCTCACCGAGGCAAATAAAAATTCGATTGCTGGACAATTGCGATGTATCTTCGATCAAATGAGAGCATTACCAACTCCTGGCTACTATGGCAGTGTCGACCGAGGGCCTATTCCCCACAGGTATTTCTTTTCTCGTGAAAAAGACCCTGCTATTACCGGCCCTTTTCAAAGGGAAGAAGAATTTGGAAAAGCCATCGCGCTTCGCTCGAAGATTATGTGGAGCGAATCAAATATTCACAGTTTTCTCTCCGATTATCTTGCTCGCCACCTCCCATTAGCACTTCGCAATCATCCGCCTATTTCCACACACGGAGATCTCTACAGAGAGAATGTACTTGTTAGAAAATTCGTGAATTCTGTCACGAATGAAGAAGAATACGAGGTTGCTGCTCAGGCGGATTGGGAAGCGGCTGGATGGTATCCTTCGTACTGGGAATATGCTCATGTATTTCCCCTATTGCAGTGGATTGATGATTGGCCGGCATATGTTGAGAAGATTCTTGATCCTTTGCCGCTAGAGGGCGCCATGATGCGGGTTGTCTTTACGGATCTGGAGTTCTAATGTGAGGGATGACCTGAGCGGGAATATTTGCTGAAATATTTCTTCCATATGGGAGCGTTTGTTGTGGTGTATTTTATTTCGTTTATTACTGTTCTTTGCTAGCGTGTTTTTCCCTTCAGTAAATCTCAAATTTCAACAGAATCGATAGCTTCCACTCGACGCTGATTTGCGCTGGATGAGAAATACAAGGAGTTGCGAGGACTGTTTCTGCTGGGTACGCATTCTGTCAAGTCCCTTTCTCTGTCTGCCTTTGTGATAGCACAAGTACCCAACCACACGAGTCTCATCAAAAACTTTTTGTCTTCGCGCATGCGAGCCTTCTCAAGTAGCATCAATCTGTTCCAAGGGAATTGATCAATTGTGTTGCTAGCTGACACAAGATGTTCCAAATTGAGCTGTGCCTGTGAACCGAGGGGATGGATGACTATATCTAGAAATATGGTCATGGCAGCCGTTGTCAAATAATATGGAAAGAATCTGCTCGGCTAAATTTAGCATCCTTTATCTCATGATTTTCACTATCCGCTAGCTGACACGAAAGGAGAAGTAATAAAAAGGTCATACGTACGGGTAAGATTCTTCTTTGATCGTGTCCACAAGGAACTTGAGGCACGAAAGGGTCGACTTACTTGCCACGAGGGCCAGGTCAAAGCTTGAATGAACAACATCGTGAAGGTCCTCGGTCGCATTAGTGGCATCTGGTTTGCATTTCCTAACTGCAGTATGGATGATGGTCATAAGATGATGATAATCTAGTTGTAGAGACATGCGTCGGACTATGTAAGGCATGCACCTGGAAGGTTCATTCTCCTCGGGGTCGCTCTCTTCAGGGTCGGTGATTTCCGACAAATCGGATAAGTTCTTTTGTGAGACAGAGAGTGCAGGGCGAAATGCGGTTGGAACAGAAAGTCTCCAGCTTTCTATTTCATCGTCTAGCTCTCTGATATGGAGAAGCAGTTGATCGTCGTTATTTTTCAAAGCCGGGGCGGAAAAGAGCCGACGGCACACCTTCTCCTTCAGATAACTCAGCTGGCTCTCTCCAAGAAAATGGGGGGCGAGAGATATGTTTTTCTCGGACCAGTGTTCGATAAACTTCTCTGCAGTTGGAAGATGGTTATAATATTGTAAAAAATACATCGGTGTGGTAAGATCGGAGTACGTCTCGGTAAGAAGAGGTGGATTTCCGGTACGGAGAGAAATGTCTTTGTCGAGCATGTAGCAAATCCAAAATAGCGTTCGAATATGATTTTTCTCGCGCTCCGCCAAAGTAGACTCATTCCCGAGAATTTCTGACTCGTAAACATGACCACCAAGAGAGCAGACCATGCGACATGCACTTGAATTGTAGTAGGCAGCAGCTCGCCAGCGGCCCTTGAACATATGCAGCAGTTGCTTTGTGATGAAGTCAGCTCGGGTTTCATCAAGGGCGGAAGTTAGGAAAGATAATTTCAGACATACCAGAATAATTGTTGCCTGAAGTGCGTCTAAGCTGATCTCTTCTGATATGTCGAGTAGAAGTAGATGAGCGGTGATCTGATGAGCCTCGTCATGGTATTTCCCGTCAGATTTTTCGTCCCCGATGTCTGTGTCTTTAGTCTCAAACGCCACTCTACGCCCCGCAATAGAAAGTGCAGCAAGTACACAAGCCCTGGCCTCCACTGTACGAGGCGAAGTTGATTCACCTTCAAAAGCAGCTTGCACAGTTGAATCAAATAGAACTTGGTCCAAGACTGGAAATGCAAGTCTGAAAGAGGATTCGAAATAAAATTTCATAACTAGTAGGCAAGCCGATTTCTCTGAAGGAACAAATAACTCGTCGCAGTCTACCACTTGAAGGACTTCAGTGTAAGGGAAGTCGATTGTGGGAATACGCAAGTCATCCCATGCGATGTCTTGATCAGTTCGCGTTGAGATCCATTGACGGCCTGCCTCGGAGAAAATTGGCATACCATTGAAAAACCAATTGGGTCCCAATTGATATCCGGAGAATTTGGTCTTCTCGTTGTCACTTGGCCTGCTGTCATTACGGCGTCCGGTGGCTATTCGGGGGGTGAATGAGGCAGATGATGATCTTTCCGGGTGACGGACAGGCCCTCTGTTTTTATTCGAAGAAGCAGATGCCCCTGTTTCTTGGTGATTAGCCAAGCCCTGGATTTCCGAAATTGGCTTTGCATCACTCGGACTAAGTGTCAAGGCATTTTCCAAATGTTTTACGCGTTGCGATAGGGCCTGCGGGTCGCTTGATTCATCGCCGAAAGAAGACCTAGTGGTTCCAAAGTCAGAGGAGCGCGACGAGCCTTCATAGGGGAGTTCGAGGTACACAACTCACCTTTTCCGCCGCTTCTTTGACGGTTTTTCTCGGTCAAATGTACATTCAAGGTTACGATAAACGCATCTTTCACAGGGACCTTGTGGGACAGGTAACGAGCAGACAGTCTGGCAAAGGGATGATAATCATCATCAGCAAAGTCATCCACAGCACTTAGAGATAATAGCACACCTTCTTCTCATAACAGATATCACAGGCCCTCTTTTGAGGAACAAATGCTTTTTTCGGAGGCATGGCTAGGTGGTTTGAGGGGAGTCCGGAATGTGAGGTTTGAGATTCCGGAGGTTTCGGAGGGTTCGGAATTTTCGGAGGCCACCCTGGCCATCTTTTGTCTGCAGATCTTCAAGTGTATCAATGCCCCACAATTATTATGATGCGGCATCTTCAACTGACATTGTGGTTCTCGCGGGTCCTCCAAAGTTCCGGATGGTCAGATCGGCCGATGGTGAGTGCAATTTGGCCAGATCATCGGTTATAAAAGACCTGCTCCCTGTCATGTCTGACTCCCATCGCGCACTCTGACTTCGAAGATTCAACAATACACCTTTCACAATGGCCAAAATTACTGGAACCTGTCACAAGCTTCTGGAGGCTGAAATCCTCCGTCGCTCCTCACAAATAGTATCAGCTGTGGGTGACCAGGCTTACATTTTTGGCGGGGAGCTGCGCCCTCGCGAACCTCGAGACAATGAAGTCCATGTTGTTGCATTGAGCAAAGGTATGTCGAACCTCATCGCTGGATAGCCAACAGCCTCTTGTTTTGATCATCACACTAAAACTTGAATCTATCATCTAGACAATTCTACAGTGAGCTCCAAACCTGCCAGCTTGGGTACCTCATCTCAGTCTCCTTCTGCACGCGTCGGCACGGCTGCGTGCACAGTGGATGGAAAGATCTATATCTTCTCTGGCCGAGGAGGCGTCGAGATGGCTCCGATCGAGGAGGATGGTGCGATTTGGGAATTTGACCCGTCTACATCAGCTTGGTCGCGTATCACCCCATCATCTGAAAAGGCAAGCCCGGCAGCTCGCAGCTACCACTGCATGGCTAGCGATGGGAAAGACACGCTTTACCTACACGCCGGTTGTCCCGAAAAGGGAAGATTAGGAGATCTTTGGGCTTTTAGTCTCTCAGAAAAGGCCTGGAGAGAGCTCGCTCCAGCATTTGATCCCCCTCGTGGAGGTACCTCGATTGCTTTTACAAATGGCAAGTTGTATCGTATGAATGGATTCGACGGGAAAACCGAGCAGGGCGGAAATTTGGATATCTATACCCCCGAGACTAATTCATGGGCCTCGCACACTTATTCACCGGATGGTCAGTCTGGTCCAACACCACGGAGTGTGAGCGCCTTGCTTCCTATTCGCTTGCATGATCGACCTTTCTTGATCACCTTGTTCGGAGAGCGTGACCCTAGTTCATTGGGTCATCAAGGCGCGGGAAAGATGCTGCGCGACATTTGGGCTTTTGATATTCAAAATGAAAAATGGCAGCAGGCCGACACCGAGGGACAGGAGACTCCTTTGGCGCGAGGCTGGTTTGATGCCGATGTCGTTGGTACAAGCACTATTGTGGTTCATGGTGGACTTGGGGAATCAAATGATCGACTAGGAGATGTGTGGACTATCGACTTTCGGTGAAAAACGAGGAGGAAATACTTCTCCCCTCTACTCCATTTGGCCATGCTTCAATACTACACCCCGCTCGACATAGTTCATGAAAATCGCTTAAGGTATCTCTCATTCGGTTATGAAAACTATGCGTTATGAAAACTAGCCACTGCACTCCCTTATTTCGATGCAGTTATCGCATTAGCAAATAAACGCAATTTGGTATCCTATAGATGCTTATCTCCTTATGCTCGGCTCCAGCAACATGATATGAATCAAATATAAACTCCTCGAAAAGAAACCACAAAATATTCGACCCCAGCTATGAAAGTGACACTTTCCAGTTCACTTGGCTTAGACTGTTGAACGATTAGACACAATTTCAAAGGGCCGGGGTTCACCCGCAATCAATGAAAGAATACTCACAGTGCCTTCTCCCTCAAACTCGATTCCCTAACCTTTGTAGATTTTTTGGTCGAAGGCTTCCAGTTCGGTGGTCTCAGCATGACGAAGTTGCAAAGAAGTTCTTTCGAGACTGTCATGATGGCTCCGCAATTCTCGAATTCGCCGCAATACTGGAGAAACTATTATCAGCAATGGCTCTTCGCGATGTTGTTCCTAAGTAAAATAAGCACTCACATTTGGCGCAGAAAATATTGTCACCAAGCTTTGGTTGCCAAAGAATTCATAACCTCCCTCCACCACGGTATGCGATCGACAAACCAGGTCCAAATTGTTGCGCTTCAAAAATCTTGCGACAACAGGTTTTCCAAAGCACCAGCTGACACCTCGGTCGGAGTTTGGTCCCCAGTTCTTAATATTTGCGGGGTCGCTCCAAAGAAGATCGGTTAGAAGTCCATGCTCAGGTACTTCAATAGGCCGAGTGAGTTTCCGAACTTCATTCATGTCATCAGAAAGATTAGGCGAGAGACCACCATGAACACAGAAGATTTTTTCTGCAACGATAGCAGCGATCGGAAGACAGTTAAAAACATCTGTAAATGTTTTCCAGATCTTAATGTTGCATCTTCGTTTGCATTCGTCGTGGAATCCATAAACCCGAGATACATTAGCGCATTCATGATTTCCCCGCAGTAAGAAGAAGTTCCCCGGATATTTCAATTTGTAGCACAAAAGTAGAAGCATTGTCTCGAGACTCTGTTTGCCGCGATCGACGTAGTCTCCTAGGAATAGGTAGTTTGAAACAGGAGGTCGGCCGCATTGCTCGAAAAGTCGAATAAGATCTGGGTATTGCCCATGAATATCGCCGACAATCTTTATGGGCGCGTCTAATTCGAGGAGAATGGGCTGTGAAAGAAGGAGATTTCGAGCAGCGGCACAAACAGCGATAATTTCAGCATTCTCGATACAAACCCTCTTTGTGGGCTTTGAGTGTCCGACCTGCAAAAGTCTCGATATTATGCTATCCAGATCAACGGGGGTTTGATAGTTCTTGCGATTACTCGCTGACTCATCCCAGATGATAGAATCCAAGTCAAATGCATTGCTCTTTCGCAGGATAGGGACACTCGCAATTTCTGTAGTCGAATCTAGTGGTTTTCCGGTCTTTGGCAAGTCTGGTTTCGGCGATGGAACTTCCACTGGTACGGGCGATGAGCTTGCTCGTGGGGACTGAGGACTCTCTTGTCTGCTCAAACGGCGCATGTGACTCCCGCCTTTCTTCAGTAGACCACTAAAGGAAAATGAATTTGGCTTTGGTGAGCTCTGGTTAGTTTTATTCCCTTCCGATCCAATTTTTTCTGTGCTATGCTCGGCATGCAGCTCTTCTGCTTGGTGAAGCACTCTTGGATTCTTGGTGTGAGGCTTGGTTGCCGGAATGTGATCATTCCGCCCCGACATTGCTGCAGCTTTCCGCTCCCGCTGCTCTTCAACTTGCATGGACCGAGTGTCTTGCAGGGGTTAGAAGAGGCTCTTTGATAGAAAGAATAGTGCTACATGAGAACTCACCAGGATTGGCGAGCGACATTATAGTCGCATCGGTCGGGACGGTTTGCTGATCCGCGGGATTATTTTTGATCGAGAGATCTTTGGTTGAGATTTGAGACCAGGAAACAGCTCAGCTTCTTAGGCAACGCCATTTTCCGCTTTCCTTTCTGACATCAGGCTTTCAGAGCGGGGGCGGCGAGAGCTAACCATCAGACAGGGTTTATTGGTGGTCTCCGCCACCTGCTTGTCGCGGGGATTACGAGGGGGATCCTTGGCAGATCCTTGGCGGAGTGGACAGGGATCTACAAATGGACGAGTTAATTCCCTCTTAGATGGTCTCTCCGCATGTGACGGTGACGCTTATATAAGGTTTTTTGCAAACTGACCACTCAGCCCCAAAATGAGGTTGTACAGATGCAGAGTAGTGTCTTGGCAATGGCTGGGCTAGAACCCAGGTAGTTTGCCAAGCTGTGAGGCATTGCCAGTCATACTCAGGCAGAAAGAACAGGTTTCATCAATCATTATTCATTAGGTATTTACATACGGAAGAGTATAATCAAGCGCTGTTATAATGCTGCCCCAAACCAACACTGTAAAGGTGTCTCAGTAGACGAGTGTGGAGTTTCTTTGCATGTCCATCACTCCCACGGGGATGTGCCTGTTCGACATCCGGGGTATCCACATCCCGTGCAGATCTTCCTTGTCGCAGCGGCTTCAGTTCAATCCGACTAGGAAAACGGTCAGTACTTATCTCTATGTTCGTATATGAAAGTTGCGGCTGGACATACCAAACTGGGCAGCTAGAACCCCGAGAAAGCCAGTCTTCAATGCACGCCTTATGATATTGGTGGTCACATGGCAAAATACGCAGCATTTGATTCTCGATGAAGTCTTCTGTACAAATAGGACAGGCTGTGTTCCTCTGCTTTTCGATTTTCTCATTCGTAAGATCATCGCAGCTATCGATACAAGGCAGCTCATTGCCACTTTGGTGTTGGTATTGGACGATTGGGAGAGTTTTCAGAATAGATCGCGTCATTCTCTGTGAATGATTCTGGTATTTCTTTTGATGGCGCGAACGTAGGATGTAGATAGCTACCCCCAGAAGAGCAAATAGTCCACCGATCGCCGCGACAACATATAGTGTTATTTTCTCTGGTTGCGACAGACCACTACCAGATGTCGCATTCTCTGATCTTGCAATCAATGCAGGGGCTGCATAGGATATTTGAGATTGCTGCAGTATCAAAAATGAGATCGCATAGACTGCTCTCGGGACGCGTGGCGGGAAGGCTGGCATTTTGGAGGGAAGCTCTGAATAGACCACTGCTTGATGGATAGGGGGTATCGTGACTGGCAATATCTCAGGTCGTCTCAGCTAGCATCGCCGAAGTTAAAATCGTGTTCAGAATTCTCTTTCATGTTCAAAAAGCAAGTAAACAAAGGGCATAAAATTTTCTCGCTCCTTTTTATTGCTCGTGCGGGTGAGCCTTTCCATCCCGCCCGCATCGCAGCATCAGAAACTCACCCGCTCGACACACAAAAGCCCCGCAGCATTAGAATCGAATAATATCAGCGGGGCGCTGATAGATCAATTTAGAATTCGAAAGGAGACATTTGATTCGAGGGAAGGATTCAAAATAGCATGCTCATCCGAGTGTACTGTACTCGGATTTTCGGCGGTGCGAACAAACCGGAGACCGAAAAGCCGAGTCAGAAGATCCACATTTCCTTGGAGCTTTTTAAGGCTTAATTTGACTAGCTGAAAATTGCTGTTAGGATTGAAGGCCAGATATTCTATTATTGAAGTCGCGATGACGCTTGATTAATCTATTCCAGCCAATGTGGGGTCTTCCGAGGAGGGAAAGTTGCTTCCCATGCACTCATCACCTTGACTAGCAAGGCATCTTGACCTCTCCGTGCAACAGCTGACATTCCAAAAGCACGGCCATTGTAGTCCAAGTAACCAAGAGGCATCCCACATACAGGGTATCCTAGAAGTCGGGTTAGCATTTTCAACTGTTGATTTGGAAGGGTGGTCTTACCTCCGGCTGCAGCCAAAGACCTCAGATCACTGTCTGTTGGGCCGATTATAACATCGATGCCTTGTGTTTCGAATACCTTTTCGAATCCACGGTCTCTTGCTACCTCTCGAAGATGTGCTAGGTGTCGCTCATACTCTCCGGGTGAGGTTCTTTGATTTTCGGACTTGGTAAAGAAATCCTGTCTTGGATGGGCTAAACGGAATATTCAATTAGACAATTTTAGATCGATGGATTTAGTATTCCAGATATTTTGAAGAAAATCAACTTACTTGGAGGAAGCTCAACATCGGCATGCTTTTCGTTATACTCAATCACCTCGCCAAGAGACCGAACTTCGCTCTCTTCAAGATCTTCGAGGTATTCATTGAGACTCCGTTTCATATCGACCACTGTTCCTACGTCAGAAAGACTTGTTTCATCGGGTTTCTTCGGGCATTACTTACGCCAGATGAGCAGTTCGCTGTTTTGACCTTCAAACTCAAACTCATCGGCGGAGATCAAATCAACATCCTGCACAAATCTCTTCGCTTTGGGCTTGATAGTCTCATAAGCTTCAAGGATCTCACGAAGCTATTTTTTCGTTAATAATAGTTTGCAAACCTGGGTAGGCTGGCCAACTTACAATTTGTGCCTCCGCGCCATCCGCAGGCTTTGTTAAAGTCTCAGGATACTTCCATGTCGATGGGTCCAAAGTTCCCACTGAGATGTCAGACCACGAGCCCGTCAATTCGTTGGTGAATGAGTCCGATGAGTCTTTCGCAGCCAAAATATCAAAAAGGGTTGCCAAGTCATGGGCAGTCTTGGTCATCGGGCCGGCAGCATCGAAGAGGTTAGAGATAGGAATGATTCCTTCTTGAGAGACTAGGCCGATAGTAGGTTTAATTGTGTAGAGAGCTGCTCGGCCGGATGGGCATACAAGAGATCCATCTGTCTCTGTGCCGATCGAAAAGGGTGAATAACCAGCAGCGACGGATACCGCTGATCCAGAAGATGACCCTGACGTATTCTGGAACGCCGGTTAGCATTGAAGCTGGTATAAGTCAAATTCAAAACACATACAGAGTGTCCTTCGCTTGAATCATCTGGGTCAAGTCCGGTGGAAACATAGGCAGGCTGGGTTTGGCCACCCACTGCGGACCACCCGCTCGGCATACTGCTACCTCTGCATTCTGTTCAGCAGGGGGGTGGCGAGGAGAATGTATTGATCAGAGCCGGTCTTACCTGGCATTCGCAAATTCCTACTCAATTGTTAGCACCGTCATTTGTTGATAATCAATTGCGTAGGATCTCCGAACTCACACTCAGATTGGCCTTTCCGATGATGATAAGCCCCGCATCGATCAGCTAAACAATCATCAGCTCTGTGCTCTCGCCGTTACCCCCGGTAATCCTCATACCTGGTCGATGAGTCTGGCATTTCTGCGAGGTTTCGAACTAAGCAGTGCGAAGCTTCCAGCACTAGTCGGAAGTCCAAGACTAGGATGAGTCGCAATATTATCCTATGGAAAATCAGCGAGATCTCAGCGGGTCGGTCGCAAGTGGAGCCTCACCTTGATCGTGATGGGGATTCCATGCAATGGACCCCGAATCTTGCCAGCAGCTCGCTCTTTGTCGAGGGATTTAGCTCTCTGTTCAAGTAAGTCGATAGGGGTCGTTCGGATCATGGCATGGAGCTTCTCATCATGGCGCTTGATCTGAGCGACATATTGTCTAACAAGATCCAAACTTGTCACACTGCCGTTTTCTAGGAGACGCTGGAGGTGTTTGGCATCGATTTCCAATAAGTCAATTCCTTGATGTGTCGTCATTGTTTGGTTTGTGAGCTGTTGCCTAGACAAACGCAGTTTGATGTGGTTCGGTGTTGGTTGAGATGAGGACAGCGAAGCTGAGGATATGGTTCAAGAAGCTCGTCCAGAAACAAGGAGCACGGTGTAGCTTTTTATCGGATTTTGAATCTCGGTCAATTGAATTTGAGGACTTCCGTAGTCAAGGTTGTCGGAAACAAACGAAGTGAGGAAAATGAAGTTGGAAGTCTGCCCCGCGACTCAAAATCGAGGGGAGCAATAAACTTGGGCCTAAACACTAGCAGATGCAACCTCAACTCCACAGCCCTCCACAGGGTGAATTTTCATTTTCATACCTCTATCGCTGTGAAATATTTGTCGATTTGCCGTATTTTATTGAGGCGTCTTCACTTAAGCCCCTTTAGACATGCCGAGAACTAAAAATTGAACCTTTCATTTCGCTCTTCGCTTTCTTCATTCCCAGAGTATTATCTTCCGCCCAGTATACTATCAGTCACTACTAATCAACCCTCGGAGCGGATTTCCTAGAATGGGCAAAATAACTACAGTATAAATCCCAATGACTAATATCAAAAATCTGGGGTTGAACCACACTTCAACACAATTTAAGCTTCCAAGTGACACGCTTGATCCCGTATTTGGATCTAGCCAAGTGACTTCAGTGTTGATGTCATCGCAAGATCCAAACGCTTATTATCACGACTATCCATTCCAACTGCTCTGGAAATTATTCTGAAATGAATTCCAAGAAGGCTTGAAGAAGTCTTTTCTCGAAATTCTTCATGATCGGTCGTCATTACCTCGCGCGCTTTTTGCAAGGGGTAAGTAAGTGTGTATGGATGGATGCACTCTACAACGGAGCTCAAACTAACCGCATTACTTTTTTTTTTCTTCGCTAGCATCGCGCCCCATTCACACAGCAGATTCGGAGACTGAGCCTCTTAGAATATCGATCTCACCGACTTCTTAAAGATGTGTGATTTCCTCTGGAGCTTGGATTTTGGTGAGAAATTCTCACTTATTCTGAACAGTTCCAAATTCCAGTACCCAAGGGATCCGTTGTCACTACTTCGCAAGAGGCCAAAGATGTGGTTGCTAGCATCAGTCAGTCTACACATTCTACATCGGGATACAAGAAGCGGATCAAGTCCAGCGTGATAACAATTGCCTTGTCGATGCAATACCTACAGATGCACCATCCGTCGTGAAAGCACAGGTCCTAGCCGGAGGCCGCGGAAAGGGCAAATTCGATAGCGATGGAAAAAGTGGAGTTCGGATTGTATCATCGTGAGTATGTCTGTCCCTCTGGACAATCAAAAACTAATTAATTTCTTTGTATCAGTCCAAGCGAGGCCTTCGAAAGTGCCTCGAACATGTTGGGCCATTACCTAACAACTAAACAAACCCCTCCCGAGGGTCTCCTCGTGAATAAGCTCTACATCTACAAATCCGTTGACATTGCAGACGAATTCTACGTCGCTATCACATTTGACCGCGATCGATATTCGCCTGTCCTACTAATTTCCGACGACGGAGGAGTCAACATCGAATCAAACGCAAGCAGACTACAACGTTTCTGGTTCAATTTACAACACGGAATCACTCCAGAGATCACGGCCTACATCCAAGCTCAATTCGGTTTCTCCGATAAAGAGATGGCACCCGTTACTCATATCCTTCACCAAATGGTCAAACTATTCCGAGAAAAAGACGCCACTTTGCTGGAATTGAACCCTCTCGTGCGAACCCCAGACCATGAATTCTTCTGCATCGACGCCAAATTCACATTCGATAATTCGGCGAAATTTCGACAGAAAGATCTTTTTGCTCTTGAGGAGTTGGCGCCTGGTGAAGAGGATGAGTATGAGGCTGCTCAACTGGGTCTTTCGTACGTTCGACTTGATGGGAATATTGGAAATATTGTTAATGGGGCTGGTCTTGCGATGGCGACTAATGATTTGGTTACGCTGTTCGGGGGCCAGTGTGCTAACTTTTTGGATGTTGGTGGGGGTGCGACTAAGGAGACTTTGTCAAAAGCTTTTGATATTCTTAAGAAAGATACGCGGATTACGGGAATACTTGTCAATATATATGGTGGTATGCTGATACCTTCATCTGCTGTGAGCTGTCTTTGAAATGAGCTAATATAACTAGGAATCGTTCGCTGCGATATGATCGCCGAATCAATTGTTGCCGCGGCAAAAGCCATGGGAGGCTTCAGGGTCCCTGTTGTGGTCCGTTTGCAAGGAACAAACAGTGAGAAGGGGTTGAACCTGGTAAATTCTCAAAGGGTCGGCCTGGAATTCAATGGCGACTAACTATCCGTTCAAGATTCAGGAATCGGCCCTGGATAATCTGATCGTGGAGGCAGACTTCGAAAAAGCAGCCGAAAAGATTGTTAAGCTTAGTGGAGCTTCATGATTCATTGAGGGAATAAACGGATGTCTTTTTACCCTCGCATCTCTTTTTAACTCGATTCAAAGCAAACATGGGGTACTACTATAGTACCAATGATCATTGACTACTCAACTCCATATGAATTAATGGGGTGCGGAGGCTAGTCTAGAAAATCTTTCTGGAAACTATGATAACATCTTCGTCTATCGTCAGCAAATAGACGTACTAGCTAGGTATAAGCGGCTGGGCATCGTAAGATCTGTGTCTATACCGCGACACGTTCGTTGCAAGGCTGAGCAGTCTTGTGTGGCTTGCGCAGCCAAGATAAGCTGAAAACAATCAATTAGTGATGGATTTCAAAGCACTCGCACTCTCAACCAAATCAGACATAAAATGCAAGATTCCCGTTTCACAAATTTAACCAATGTTCACCATCCAAGGGTGCGAAAGTGGGTCAAACAATAAGCATAGTAGATCTTCGGTGCACGCACCACGTCCTGGGGGAATTAAGTCTCAGCCTTTCTCCTGACTTTCTCATTCCACTTGTCTTATCTTCCATTTTTTTTTTCTTGGTTGTTTCTCTTTTGGAAGGATTTACATTGCACAGGCGAATATGCCTCGAAACGAAAGCAGTATAGAGATTGCAGCCCCGCCAGCTAAGGTGCGGGAGGTGGTTCGTTCTTCCTGGGCCCTGAGCATATCTTGATGGAAACAAGGGGGTGCGGTGCTGACAAGTTAACTTTCCAGCTTCTCAACTTCTCCGGTTTAACGGAATGGCACAAGGGGTTTATTCGAAGCTTAGCAGTTCATGAAGACTCCAAATCCCCCGATACACTTGTCCCAGGCGACAAAGTGGACGCCAACATCGAAGGACAGAAGTTTACCGCAGAAGTCAAGGTGAGTTACTATCGAGCCAGACAAACTCCTTGGCAAGATGCAATGCAGACCAATTTCACTGGGTCAAATGCTTATTTCCGACCGGTAGGAAAATTCGGAGACTCTATTTGCCTGGCAAGGTCCGCCCGTATTTACAGTTTCCGGGCGCCATGAGTTCAGAATGGAGCCGACGAATGATGGGGCGTCTACGATCTTCACCCAGTCTGAGGATTTAGAAGGAACTTTGGCTTTCTTGATGTCTCCGTCGCTTTTGGGAAGAATGATGAAGTCTGATTTTGCCAAGTTTAATGAGGACCTTAAGACTCGGGCCGAGTCGTGATACGCTAGTGCGATCGTCGCAGGGGTAGCTGCAGCCACTGTAGCTCAACTGTTGAGATGCGTACGGTCGCGTCTGTCCGTTGGTGAATAGATAGACGTAGTATTTTTTTGAATATTACAGTGTTTCTATTAACTTAGACTGTGGTGGAAGTTGCTACTATTCTTACAGTACTCCAGTAATTAGGGCTAAATTGATAGAGACTCAACCATACCAGTACAGTGGTAATTAAGGAGTAAATTAAATCAAAATTAAAAATTAAATTCAAAAGTAAAGAACAAAGATAAAAAAAAAAAAGACAAGATAAGTTGTGGTGGGTAAAAATGAATACAGGTTGTGTGAACAAAAAGAAGAGATGCAGTTGTCACACCAAACAGCCAGCGTCCTGGAACAGGACGGTGTATTCTGGCGACGCCATCCCAGGGTGGAAATGTCTCTGCAGAATTTCTTCCCTCAAGGGTCATTTCCAAACTTAAGGCCGACTAGCATCGGGGATTACTCGCCCGAGTAGAATGACCTCCCCAGGATTCGTACCAGGCACCTTTGACCTGCTGACATTTCTGCCGCAGCGAGGTTGCCGACTTGGCGGTGCGCCTTCCACTAGGTTATCCATGACAGATTAGATCCGTAGACCCTTAATTGACTTATACCCTACCCTCCACATTCCACACTTAGTTATTCGATCACTACAATTCATGAATACTATATTTTAAATAAATATTTTGTTAGCTAACAGCAGTAAACTATTCAGCATTAATTGCATTCAAATATTAAGCTTACTTACTAAGAAGTAGTAGTCACTACTACTAAGTAGGCTCAGTAATCTTGAATGTAGGTACACTCAGGATAGATAGTTCAATACTACATATTCTACTCTGGTATAAGGTATGTCAGAGTAGAATAAATCTGTCTAGGTAGTAGACAGGCCATCTGGTACAGGAGCATCAATTAGATTACTCCTTCCTGATTCAAGCACAAGTTGTGTATTATCTTTTGTTTTGGCCTTTGCAATGTAGACTTTCCTCATTTCTCACCTCTCATCTCTCACCTCTCACCTTTCGACCTTCAACACCTTCATTTTCACTTGATCCCCCCCATCTTACACCACAATGTCGCATGTGAGTAATCCTGCTCATCAATCAATTCACATACTGACTTCATAGGATCTCTCTATGCAATCATACAAGTCCAAGTACGACGCAATCCGCAACCGTGGTGAATCTGCCAGAGTTCGAGCCCTCTGGCTTCATCTCCTAGCTCTCTACTTCCCTCGTGAATTGGGTTTCGGTCTCATGCTCCAAGACTGGCCTTGCGATGGCTCCACAAATCTCTCCATTGCCTACCTTGCCCGTTGCAACACCGATACGCGAGACCTTCATTCCCAACACAAGGATGTTTTTGTCCTGACCTCGGAGTCCCTTCTCCACGAGACGTCCCCCGAGACCATGAATCATATTCTGGTGAAATTTGCTGGAAAAATCAGAAGTCTGTGTGCTATGGGTCAAGATAATAAGAACATTCGTGCTATTGTTGCTGCCGGTACCCATGTTCGCTTCTTCCACCTTCTACCTGGAAAGGAAGAGCTGGAGGAGGTAAAGTGCGGGAAATACTGGGAGCTCGCTGTGAATGAGACTGCAATCAAATTTGTCTTGAATGAATTAAAGTCCGATTTGATCAAAGCATGGGAGCTTTGATTACACGACCTCAAGTTGTAGCCGCTCGAAGCTATGCCTTCCAGTGCGATTGGCTGGTAAGCGGATGCCATTTAACAAGCACACACAATGAGCCAATTACAAGCTACAATACTTCCAGTTTCCTCTGATATCTGCACTTTGAATCAATTGATATGAAATATTCATCACCGATCTTCTGTAGAGTAGGGCTGAAATATGGCTACGTTATTTGATAAAGGCTTGGAATCCACAGCTTTAATCTCCTTAATTGCTTGAGAAATTTTCGGGAGTGAATAGCGTGACTGTAAATTCTACAAACACATCTAGAAATATCTCATGCTCCGCGCTATTCCCCTGGTGTATACCGCCTCCACCTGCGTAAGAGATGAACAAGCTGGTATAGGAAACATGCAAAAATAGACGAAAAGAATATTTTGACCCAACATTGAGTCACAATATTTATCCTTCCTTCCATTGTTGGGTGCTTACCAGCACATAACAACTGGAGTCACCATTCCAGTACCAGCAAGCAAAGTTGAAGTAGAAGTTGTGGCATTCACAGTGATTGCCCGGGGCGGTGTATGAGATTGGGGCGTTGGAGATGCCGAATTATATACTGGTAGCAATGGAACTTGGGCGAAGTCACCCCAAAGCGTACAAGCTGCATCCGATGCAGCTTGTACGCTGGGTGTGCTTAGGGTAGCAGCTGTCACTATGAATCTAGTAGGCCCATTCCAGCGTGAGGAAGTGCTGTCTCTTCGAACTATTGTTGTAAATGGAGTGGCTGCTGGTCCAGCGATCACAAGCGTCGCGGGCCCCTTATTTTCTGCCTGAGTCGCGTCTATGCCGAACCCAACCTGACCAATATTTGACGCATCCATTGCGGAAGAAGCCAGGGATATGAAAAGCAAGAATGAAAAAAAAATGGCTACCATTTTCTCCATATCGAAGATAATATCTGCTTCGGGGTAGATACGTTGGAGGTTTCTTGTTCAAGTTTCTATGACCCAGAGGTACTCTAGGGTACTTCCAGTTCTTAAATATTCCAATACAAGCCTTGTCGGATGATCTGGAGATCAGTTACTAACTACATGGTTTAACTTGGTTCGATTAAGAATGTTATAAACAAACTTGACTCATTGAATGAGTCAAGTTTCAGCTACTATGGATAGAACATCTCCAGTCATGTCTATTCCTGAAATTCCACATTATGGCTCTCCTTGTAGGTTTCACTTTCAGCCGGTAATCGGGTAAAATGAGTCAAATTCAAAGAATCAGTGACTTTTCTCTCGTTCTGTCTAGCCTTTTGTGGACACCTTTGCAAGAGAAGCACCAGGTCATGCCTTCTCAAAATATCCGGTGTGTGCAGGCCTAGCAAGGTCTTCCACAATCTTCGATAAATCTTACATTTTGTACTTGGCTTTCATTGTCCCTTGAAGATCAATAATATTTGGTATCTTTGCAAGCTAAATACATCATCTAAATTAAACTCACAAAGAAAAAAATCAAATTGAATTGCTTTTATAATGTATCTGTTTCTCCCAGATTAATCTCGATACCTGCCTAACTAGATAGGTATCTAGTATTCATACTTATTTTATTTGTAGCAAATACGGGGTTTATCGATATATCGTATGATTTTAGTCTTCAAGACTAGTGAATACCAAGCTAGTATTCACTGATGATACCAACATCAACACACTTCTAGTGTATCTAAGAAAAATTATAGTATATTTAATGAGTTCTCAGATCAAGGGCTTAATCAGCTGCTAGCAGCACTATTTCCAGACAATTTTGCAGACATAGAGGGTTTCAACCTTAGAAGGGCTTTGAAACGAGTTATCATAGCGATAGTATTAAAATAAACAAAAACACCCGGACATACTCAGTCATGATAAAAGTTGCTCTCTCGTCAGATTGCCTAATGTTCATCATCATCATGAGTCTTGAACCGGCGGTACTGATCTGAGTGTGATTACAGGATATTCTAGATGCGGCAGATCAAACTCACTCCACACCAACTGCCACAGGCCCTCGGTCAGTTGATGAGCATAAAAGTCCCCCGGGACGCCACTAAACTGCACGTAATATCCGTAAAGCCACCATATACGAGTTAACAAGCCTGGCTCTTCGGTCCCTGTGGCAAACTGAACTGACTTAACGGGACCACCAGTGTTGTTTAGAGCCAGCCAAGTCGTACTAACGGAAGGACTACCAGGCTTCGTGAAGGCAGTCCTAGATCCAGAGGTTTTATACACTTCCCAAAGACCAGGCCAGTTCAGAGCTCCTTGGGCAGTGACTTTTTGTAAATATGAGCTTTGTGTTTGGAAATACTTTTGTTGGCTGTGATCTTACCATTAAAATCCGCTTTTGATGTCGCATGGAACTTGCTTATATCACCCATAACTGCCATGCCTAGTTTTGGGGTTATTCAGAAATTATCCCATTTCGCTCTCAATGTGCTTACCATCTGCAGCGAAGACGCGTAGACCAGAGATCTCTTCCCCGTACACGTACAATCCAAATGGATCGTCGATTCTTTGATTGGCATCATCGACAAGTTTCACTGCTGAAATTACAGGGACGAAAAAGAAAAATAAATGAGTTGCAAGCGTAAACGCCACCATGATGGTGGTTAGTGGATGGAGTACGGTGCTTTTTAGCGTGTAGAGATATTATCAAAGTGAAATCGAAACGAGTCCATTTATTTCGAAGAGTGAGACAAACAAATAATTTATGTTTAGGGTCACTCTATATGAAATGCATACTATGCATATCATACTAGTAGTATGCGTATCGGGAGATTATATAACTGCATTGTTGCACTCAATTCGGATTTTTGCGGATCGGAAGATTCAACCCTTGGCTGGTCCTACTAAAAACCCCTACACAGGGAAGTAAAAGACTGATGAATGCATTTTGATTTCACGTCTTTGGTCGTCTCATGTGTGTCTCAAAATTTGCAAGCTTGGAGCAGGGATCAAGGACTAAATAGTGGAACGCGTGGGGTCTATTTTCCCGAATCTCAGCCTTGCCGGTTCCGCTCGGAATTCGCCATGTCATTCCGGCGCTACGTTTCACGGCCATTTTGGTGACTTTTTCTTAGAATTGATGACTACAAAGACCCTGCATTTCACTTGACTTGATGTGAAACATTTATGCATAGTTTGCAACGATACCCATAATTATATCCGTTGTCTAGGAGTAAACTCAATTCAACTTAGTATTATAATGTCCCATACTTCGTATAGACTGCCAATGCCAGTCTTCAATAAACTACCCGGGTATCCATGTATAAATGGTAATTGTGTGCTGCTAAGGAAAATTTCCTTAGCTCGGCTAATGGCTTGCCATTCAATGTCTCTTTTTATTCTAAATTTAACCAGTGTAGTCAAATAGCAAGGTGCTCTTGTCAAGATTGGCCAAGTCCATTACAAGTGTAATGTCTCACGAATAATTTACATCTACCGAGAACAGTTGGAACCCAGTTGATAAATCTGGCTGGCAGAATTTACATGGGGCAAATATCATAAATCTAGTCGTGTCCCAGCATGAATATTTGCCATCGGGTCGATGTTCAGCACATGCCAATGCAAACTACCAGGGTTGATATCAAAGTACGAAGGTCAATCAGAAAAAATTCCGAAAATGTCGAATCGGCTCGCCATTATAGTAGTGGCAGCTTTTCTGTTTATCATCGGTACATTGGCAGCAGAAGTCTGCTTTTCCATTGCTGATGGTGGCACTACTACCATCAGTGGTGAAAAGCCTACTGTTATAGGAGGCACCACACCTACATCTCGCAACTGTCCGAATAATGCAGCAGCATCCTTCTTTCCATATCAACACTGCGGGCATGACTTTCGAGCCCCGTGTGATGGGAATTCCGCCGATAACAGGTATTCCTGGTGTGAGTGCGATATCTGCACAGACCCTGAGACTTTCTGTCCATTTACCGGGGTGACGCGTGAATACGATTTCCATATCAATGGCTCATATAGAGCTGGACCAGACGGTGTTGAACGAGATATAGTCTTGGTGAATGATCAGCTACCAGGGCCAACTATTTTTGCGGACTGGGGCGACGAGGTCGTAATTCGTGTTTATATCAATCTTGTCAATCTCAACCCCAACACCAGTACTGATGAGGGATATGGTGCCTCTGGGCTGACAATTTACTGGCATGGCATCAATCAAAAGTTGACAAATGAAAATGACGGTGTTCCATCATTAACACAATGTCCTGTACCTCCTGGGACAAACAAACCTTTCACGTACAGATGGCGCGCTACCCATCATGGAACGGCTTGGTATCACTCACACATTGAAACACAGGCCTGGAACGGTGTTTTTGGGGGTATTATTATAAACGGGCCCTCTTCTGCGAATTATGATGAAGACAGGGGAGTCTTGTTCTTGAACGATTGGTCGCATCAGAGCACCGAGACATATTATGAGACTATATCATCCACTGGTCCTAAGGAGCTAGCAAATGGCCTCATAAACGGAACGAATATATGGAATAACAGCGTCATTATTCCTCCCGGGGAAGTTTTCTTTGCTACATTAGCAAACACCTCTCAAGAAAGCGCCACTCCTGTGTTGGACACAGTATCCACCAAAGATAGTCCCTTTGGTGGGTATCGATTCAACATGACAGTTGAGCGCCACAAAAGATATCGTCTTCGCATTGTCAATGCAGCAATTGATACCGACTTCGAGTTTCGCATTGAGGGACATAACCTCACCGTCATTGCCAATGATTTAGTCCCCATAGTGCCATATTCAACTTCCGTACTCCATATTGGAATGGGTGAGTTCATTGAACTTATATCTGTCACCTCCCAAGTATTCAAGTTTAGAGCTAAATTCAATTTCCAAAAGGCCAACGGTATGATGTCATTGTTGAAACAAATTCGGCAGACCCTGGACCATTTTGGATTCGCGCTCATGATTTGATCGGTTGTTCGTCCGGGCTATTCAATCCAAATCACACTAAGGGAATCATGTATTACGACAATTATACCGGGGAGTCTCCAAAGTATGCTACCAACATGACACTCAACACATTCTGCTTAGATGAAAGGCTAGACGATCTACAGCCATATATCGCCCATGAAGTTCCATGGCCCTGGTCCAACCTTACGAATGCAACTCAATTCGGCGAGCTTCAGCATGGGGGAATATACGAATCGAAGCTATTTGACGCCACCGTGAGTATGAGATCACCTGATTCGGTCATGGAATGGCAACTTAGTGGCGATTCCATGCATGTGGAATGGGATCAACCAACTTTAGAAAGCATTCTACAGGGAACTACTGCCAATCTAAGCAACGCGATCATCATACCTGGAACAGTCAAATGGTTCTATCTCTTACTTACGAATAGCCAAGCTGCAGGGCCACCAGCTGCTCATCCTATGCATTTACATGGTCACGACTTTTATGTATTATCTCAATCGAGCTATTCATGGGATGGAACGGTCAAGATCGACAATCCTCCACGTCGAGATACAGCGATGCTGAATTCGGGTAAGGGCCATTTGCTCCTCGCGTGGAAAATTGACAACCCTGGTGTATGGCTCTTTCATTGTCATCTCGGGTGGCATACAGAGATGGGGTTCGATATTCAATTTATTGAGATGCCGGAACAGATCCCGTCCATAATCAACGGGACAGCATTGGAAGATAATTGCCAGGAATGGAAAACTGCTGCTGCTCAATATGCTATAATTCAGTCCCCCAATGATTCAGGCGTTTAATGACCATTGAAAAGACCTGCGATGCGAAAAGCAGTCTTGTGGGAAATAGATCAGCTGGCTGATATTTACCCCTAGTGGTAGTATAATGAATTTTTGGAATCTTTCCATTTACAAACTGGCGTGTACCGATATCATATGAATTATGATAATTCATATCATGATTCATGAGATGCTATAGCAAAAGCAAGATAATGTACAGATTGCTGAGCTAATCCTTGTAAGGCCGGCAGGCGACGTGGCAGTGATTCTTGATTGGTGAATCCTGAACACCGTATGATTTAGTTGGCCATTCAAGGACAGCCAAGGTGAGGAGATCGCACAGTCCTCGAGACACTGCCACTGGTACAAGGATACTTGCATGGCACATCCAGCCTATAGGTGGGTTAGTCGTACCTCGGTAACCAATGCCACTGGTTAACCGGCTTATTACTAGGGGCGAGCGTAACTTTGGGCCAGGAACAAGGCAACGAACCAGTGGCTATCAATCAAACTGTTCTAACTTGTATATTATACACATTCAATACTAGTTGACTAAATTGTCCATATTCCATTATACTGTAGTTAAGTTATAGTACTCTAGTTACCTATTGTAGAGTAGAGTAGCCCTACTGATGGTATGACGTAGTGGGTCTCCGATCCTCCAATTTCCCCAGTCAATCGTCGCTTTCCCCAATCTTTGAGATCTTCTCTTCTTCTCTCCTTCTCTCTTCTCTACCTCTCCCCACCCTCACTCAACATGCCTCCCTTTCAAGTCCGCAATCTACTTGGTCGCAAGCCTCAACCCAATGTCCCCGTCGACGGGTTTGACGAGACTCACCTTTCGCCCCATCCCCGCCCTGGGCCTCTCCCCATGCGCCGGAGTTGCGACAGCGAGCCCAACGAATACCAATTAAGCGGTGAGTTGACTTTGAATACCACCATCGCATCACATACACCATGGAATATCCCATACTGATTTTAATTTCTTCTAGTGGTGAACGACAGCGGCGTGTACCTTCCTGTACGGCCAACCTCATACTTCTCTGGTCCCAAGACTAACACTTTTCTCAGCCTTCGCCACCGGAGAAACAAAGTTTCTGGCACAGATACCCAGGCTCATCGCGATCCTCCAATAATCACCGCGACCTCGTCGACGACAATGAACCCTTCTCAATATCCCGCGAATCATTCGACTCTTACCGCCGCTCATTCGTACGTTCTGTTCTATTCAGCCCAACCATGCCCACCCCGCAATCATCCCAACCAGCGCAATCTACATTTCTCCTACATACAGTATTTCCCAGTCACTAACATAATCTAGGATATCTCCGCACGATCTCCAATTCAATACCCCGACGCCGCCCCATCTCGCACATCCCTAGACTCCCGCTTCTCACGCATCAATTCCCCCGCCATGCGCTCCACCACATTCGACAAGGCACCCCCCGCAGAAGAAGAAGAGAAATTCGAGGATGTAGGCTTAACAGATGAAACCGAAGCCAAGCCCAAGAAGAAAGGCATATTCGCCCGATTCGGCGACTCTGATGCTCAAAATTCCCCTACCAAATCCTCAACCTCCTTCGGCTTTCACATTCCCGGCCGAAAGCGTGGACAGAGCGGGGGTGGATCAGAATTGGGCGCTGTGAAACCAGGCCCCGGGCCTAAATTGACTGTTGAGAGCGCAGATTAAACATCGCATACTTTATGATGCCCTTTTCGGCTTTTTTGGGGGAGCTTTCTTTTTGGCGATTGGGTTTGGGTGGCGTTCGGTTTATATTGAGTGGTTGATCTGCTTATTACAGTACTACTGTATGATGTTCTGCAATGGCCACGACATTCGATGCATTTGACTGTTTTATAGAAGACTTGTTAAAGCTTTCCAACGTCCAATGTTTGATTTATTTTCGTTGTGTATATTTTTGGGTTTTTATTTTGTTGTGTTCGTTGCGCCTTGACTGATCATGATCACGAGGGATCGTCGGGTTATTTAGATATAGTACATTTTCATTTAATCAAAGTAGTACTCAGTACTACTAGTATCATCATCATCATAATTTTGGATCAAGAATTAGTCCCTTTAGTCCTTAACTTATTACTTTAGTAGTGTATCAGATGGATCTGACTTGGAGTGAGTTTGAAGGGATAATGCATTTCATCACATGCTATGCCCATGATGTTATTATTGAATTGGACAACTCCTGAGCTCTGGAAAAATACCGTACTACTGGATGAAAACTTAACTCCATCTTTTAATTATACTCCTCATATTATACGTTTTATTTCTACAAAATGATTCCATTTCATGCTCTCCACTCTGTCTTCCACTGTCCACCCTGGCTGGGGCAGCCAATCTGCTTATCAATGCAAACAATGCAAACTCTCCGGCAAAAAAACTTCCTCCGCCCGCGACCAAAAAAATTATCCTCCAGCACCGCGAGCATCACCAGCTTGCACAACCACCAATCCCGCATTTATTCTCAGTGCAAGGACATCAGTCCAGTCGCTGTATTATAAATTCATAATGGCTGGGGTAAAACGCTCCGTCGATGCCGCCGAGGACCGCAATGGAAAGCGGAGCAAGACCAAGCAGGTCTCCGCCGAGAAAAAGTCCAAGTCCGCCGCGCCTAAGAAGTCCAGTTCTTCTAAGAAGGATGTGAAGTCGTCTAAGAGTGACAAGAAGAAGGCTCCTAAGAAGAAGGTTGAGGAGTCTGAGGACGAGGATGAGGATGATTTTGACATTGACGATGTTGAGGATTCTGGAGATGATCTTGATGCGCTTGATGAGTCTCCGGCTTCTGATGTCGAGATGGACGATGTTGAGGAGGCTGATAGTGAGGAGGAAGAGAAGCCCAAGTCTGAGAAGAAGTCTGCTGCTGAACTTCAGGCTAAGAGTATGTTTCGTCCCGTTTACAAGAATTTTGTTTGCGTTTCCTCCGAAGATTAATCAGATGAACTAACATGCATGTTTTTTTCTCCAGGCAACGCCTCGCGCGAGTCTCACGCTAAGCAAAAAGCTCTTCAGCAAGAGCGCAAGGCCGCCAAACCGAATGCCGATACGATCGCCCGCTCAAAGAAGTTGTGGGAGCAACTTCGTCGCAAGTCCCACGTCCCGCTGGAACAACGGAAGAAACTCATCAAGGAATTGTTCGATATCATCACCGGCCGAGTTAAGGACTTTGTTTTCAAGCACGACTCTGTGCGTGTCATTCAGACCGCTCTGAAGTACGGAAACCTTGAACAGCGCAAGATGATCGCACAAGAGTTGAAGGGTAACTACAAAGAGTTGGCACAGAGCCGTTACGCCAAGTTCCTTGTTGGAAAATTGATTGTTCACGGCGACTCTGAGACCCGCGATCTCATCATTCCCGAATTCTACGGTCACGTTAAGCGTTTGATTCGTCACCCCGAGGGATCTTGGATTCTCGACGATATTTATCGCACTGTTGCTACAAAGGAGCAGAAGGCTCGTCTTCTGCGCGAATGGTATGGACCTGAGTTCGTTCTTTTCCAGGATGACAAGGACCTCGGCGCCGACCTTCCCAAGATTCTGGCCGCTCACCCCGAGAAGAAGTCGCCTATCATGCACTTCCTGCATGAGTTGATCAACCAGTTGATTCAGAAGAAGACGACTGGATTCACGATGCTTCACGACGCCATGTTGCAATATTTCCTTAGCACAAAGCCCGGTAGCACCGAGGCGAACGAATTCCTCGAATTGTTGAAGGGTGACGAAGAGGGTGATCTTGTGAAGAATTTGGCATTCACCCAGTCCGGTTCCCGTCTTATGTCTTTGGCCTTTGCCTACGCCAATGCCAAGGACCGCAAACTTCTTCTCCGATTCTACAGAGACACTGTCAAGACTATGGCTGGTGATCTTCACGCACACGTTGTTCTTCTCGCCGCTTACGAGGTCATTGATGATACCAAGTTGAGCGGCAAGTCTATCTTCTCCGAACTTCTGAACCAGAATGACGCCGAGGATGCTCGCAATGACGAGCTGGTTTACCAGGTTACCGACCTGACAGCACGTATCCCCGTGTTGTACCCCTTCGCTGGTGACCGAGTGAAGTGGCTTCTCCCCGAATTGGACCAGGAAATCCTAGCCGAGGTACGCGAGGTGCGAAAAGAGACATCAAAGAAGGATCCAGCCGTGCGTCAACAGGAATTAGCCAAGGCCGCATCTCCCACACTCCTTGCATTCATCGCGGCCCGCGCCGAGACCCTTCTCGACAGCACTTTCGGCTGCCAATTGATTTCGGAAGTCCTTTTCCAAGCAGAAGGTGACAAGACCGAGGCACTTACAGCCGTTGCCGCCGCCGCAAAGAGCAAGTCCGAGACTCGCGATTCGGCCGCCGTGGGCCGTACTCTTAAGGCACTTGTTCAAGGTGGACGGTATAACCCAGCCACCAAGACCGTTGAGAAGGTTGAACCAGCGCTGAACTTCCACGGATTGCTTTATGAGCAGATTCGTGAGGAAGTTATGGAGTGGGCGACTGGGTCGAACACTTTTGTTATTGTTGCTTTGGCTGAGTCTGATGATTTTGAGAAGAAGAGTGAGTTGCTTAAGACGCTGAAGAAGAACAAGAAGGCGCTGGAGCAGGCCTCTGCGTCGGGCAAGGATGGTAAGGGCCCGACGGCCAGTGGAGCGAAGTTGTTATTGCAGAAGCTGTGAGCAGTACATTAGATTACTCCGTACTGCGTATGTACTTGCAGCTGAGCTGGGATGTTTATGTATTTCAATAGTTGGTGTTATGTGTTAATAGGGTAAAAGCATTCATACATTCATACAATCATTATATACTCTACCACCCTTGAATAATATAGACCTTCACCAATTGCTACTGTAATCGAATAATCACATTGTCCACTGGCACTGCCGAATCCCAAAATTGAGTAAGATGAAGACTCCACCTGGTGGAGTAGAAAGACTGGGGATCTCAGGGGTTCGTTCCATTCGATGGACTGCCCTTGCTGCCTTTGCCTCCTTGCGAGTAGATCTGTCGATACATTAAGTAGATGCATTGCATATTACAGAGATACAATACTATTATTTACCTAAACTGCATAGTATTATACAGTAGGGACTGTCTTACTATCCTATCTGGCTGGCTGGCTGGCTGTTATTGTGGGCCAACCTCATTTCAAGCTAAAATTAAGAATTCACTATTGACTGCTGCAGCTTACATTTGACATTAATTAACCACTGCATTTATTATATTATATTATAATAAATAACACAGCTATATTACTCTCTTCTCTCTATATTCTACTCTACTCCATATTATATTCTATTATATTACATCCCATCCATATGGGAATATACTTAAGTGACTGTATCCAATCGGGCAATGATCACACGCTAAACCGCATCGCCATTAGGGGCTTCTTTTTCAGGGACCGTTTGATTTCAACGGCTCCTTTCTGTCCTCTCTCTTCTCTCTCTTCTTGTCTATCCTCCATTCGACTCGTCTACTCAGTATTCGACCACCCCCCCTGGGCAACCGTCCGCATGCCCTCCCTCACCTTGACCGATCCGGACATGATCCTGCCATTCGATGGCAGCGAACGAGAATCCCAAACTCCCTCCCCGCCCTCTCAACTCGTCTACTTGTCCAACCTCAACGCCCGTTATAATTCCTCTGACCCTCATGCCAATCTCAATTCCAGTTCCATCTCTGGCTCTGCTCGTCCCAAGAAGAATTTTTCCCGTTCCGCTTGGACACATGATGATTTGAGCACGAGCGCATCTCGTCGGTTGTCGGATATTGGTGAGGAATTGTCGCCGGCGCGTTCGGTGGGTTTTGATGAGGAGGAGGAGGAGAGTCAGGGTGCTGGTTATCAGCATGGTCAGGATTATGGTCAAGGCTATGGTCAGGAACAGAGTCACAGTCAGAGTCAGGACCATGGTTACTACCACAGCCACAACCAGAACCAATCCCAACCTCAATATACAGGATCGCAAGGCCTGACGAGCTGGCCTGGTTTGCCAGACTCGACAGACCAGGATAATGCGAGTAGCTCCAGCTCGACTGTCAGTGCTGGAAGTACACGCGCGAGAGTTGAGCCCTCGAAACAATCTGCACCCTCGAGTCAGGATCCACTTGAAATTCAAGCTCAGGTCCAAGCTCAAGCTCAAGCTCACAGCGTCTCAACAGCCGAAATCAAAGGCCTGTCTGACAAAAACACCATCGCGTCAGCTGTCAAGGGCAAAGGACCTGGCGATGAATTCTCCTCGGCCATCCTGAGCAGCGAAGCCGAGAGGATATTGGACAATGCGAAGAAACGATTAACGGTATGTGGACTTGACACTCAGCCGAAATGACTGATCTCCGGAATGCTGACTTGACTTGTTCGGACAATTAGTTGATGGAAGGAAATCTGAACCGTGCACGCTCATCAGTACGCCTCACGCCCTCGCCCTCTCCCTCCGCGCCAGGAAATACTTCGCCAATGGGAATGCCTGCGGGCGGTTTATATCGATCGATCTCCAAAACAGACCGACGAGGCTCGATACTACGTCGACAATCGCATCAGTCTTCACAAGATGCTGCGACGAATCGGCATTCCCGCGTACACAGCGAGACCAATTTCCCCGCGGAATCGAGTCTATCATCGGATACGAAGAAATTGTCTCGCTCGGTTAGTGCGATGGGATCGAGTAGTTCGTCCTTTCATAACGATGATCGCTCATTCCGATATGAACCAACGAGATCATATCTGACACATCGGGCATCTAAATCATCTATGAAACCACCATATATAGAGGGACAATCGCAACAATCACAATCACAATCACAATCGCGATCTCAATCCCAGTCAACCTCGCACGAAAATCAAGCGCAGTCTCCGCAATCTGCGCGATCGGGTTATTCTCAATCACCCGTGGCGACTCACTCGCCAGTCTCAATCTCTCACGAAGATACTTCCGAAGATTCACCAAGAGGGCTTGGAATATCCGCCGATGACGACTCAAAGTCTACGAACGGAGGTGATTTCAGCCCTGTATACAGTTCCTACGGCCCGCCTAGTCGTGCCCAGTCCCAACTACAAGTTCGTGACCTTCAGTACCAAATGAAGGGTCTCCATATCAAGATTTCTTCACTGAAAGTCCGGACTCAAGAAGACAATCTCCGTCGACGAAGTCTTCAAAGTCTACGTACACCTAGTCCGCTGACAGCTGCTGATCCCTGGTATCAGAATGGACTCGAGATTCGAGATGGAACAAGTAGTCGCGGATCCAATGCTCGTGAATCTCGCCCTACCAGCCAAATGAATCTCACAAAGGAAAACAACTCTCCTCGCGAACCTGACGAGAATCCGGCAGACAATTCCCAGTCCAAACATCAAACTCCTTCGGCATGGCAAGATCAAACCAACTATGCCCAAGACAGAAATCAATCCACAGCAGCAAGTATGTACGAGGACGCCGAAGAAGGCGACTACAACGACGAAATCGATCGCGAAGCCCTAGACGAAATCCTCCGCGAACCCCTCGACGAAGATCTAGAAATGGAAAGTCAAGCCGATTTCGCAGCAAATGGAGGAGGAGGAGAAGGAGTACCACACGAAGAACGCGAAGATGCGTTCGATTATGAACATTTCATTTTGCATAGTGCTTTGGGTAATTATTCTCGACAACTTCGTCGTACTACGTCCAATGCTTCTCGTGGATCGACGGAGACAACGAGACCTATGAGGCCGATTCATCATCATTCGAGGACGAATAGTAATATGTCGGATTCTACGGTTGCTACTTTTGCTACGGCTACTGAGGGGGAGATGCCGGAGGAAGAGGATGATCTTAATGGTGTGATGTATTGGGATCGACGATTTAATCATGGTAAGTTTACCACGGAGCACAAACAGCCCCTGCTTGCACTCTTTGAATCAATGAATACTAACAAACACCCCCAGAACTCCGCCATCGCCACATCGAAGAAGAAACCCCCCAAGAAACCGACCGATCCGAAACCCCCCGCGGTCCCCGCGCCTCAACCTCCGGAGAAACAACCCCCATCGAAAATTCATTCAACGACGCCAACGGCCGATCTTCATCCGCAACAACAGGATCCGCAACACCAACATCATTAGTAACATCACTTGTATCAACAGTTCGTGCAGCATCGGGTTCAAGTCCACATCCTGGATCTGCAACTCCTACTTCTGGTGGTATCAATGATGATGATACACAGATGTTAGAACAGTTGTTTTCTAGTTTGGGAAATGTTTGTATGGATCTTCAGGCTATAACTACTTCGCCGGATCCGGATGTTAAGTCTGCGAAGATACTCAGGAGGAGGTTGGATGCTGCGAGGAGGGTTTTGGATGGGGAACTTGATACTTGATACTTGATACTTGATATTTCCCAAGGGTTGGTTTGATTGATACTTGGTGTTATACTGATCTGATCTGATTTGATCGTTCGATCTTTGATGTCTTTTTTCCTACTTGTTTATATTCTTGACTTGATACCTTTCTTACTATGATACCCAATTCTATCTTTCTATCTTTTGTTTGTTACATGCCTGATCTCATATCAATCAACAGACACCAACATCACACCCAATATATGAGGTAACAATATCATTTAATTCAATTACAATAATCTCATATCTCTATTTGTTCTGTTATAACTTAGATATTGAATATCTAGACTCTAGACTGTATTGTGTTTAGTAAAACGACCCGAAATTCCGCCGATCCCCCCACATCCACAAAGACAATCAACTTTCAACTTTCAACTTTCCCGATCAACTGAACTTCTCCTCAACACTTCACTCTTTCTCCTCAATTTAGTAGCAGTGCTACTTCAAGACTACTCGACTTAGCTTTCAAATACTAAGCGACTCAATCCCTCTACTCTAATATTCCACTCTCCCTCTCAGCAAGTAGGGGCTACTCCAACCCCGCGCTCAACGATAAGCCGAACGTGTCGCGTCGCGAAAACAGTGCGCACCCCACTACACCCCGAGTAGTTACAACAAATACTCAACACAACCTTCCCAGGGTTGTATACTGTTACTTTCTACAATCATACTCACATCCATCTCCAACAGAACCCATCCCCTCCTCCTCTTCCACACTCTCCTCCACCATCTCGACATGGACACATCACTAGACTCAACCCGCTCCCACAACCACAAATCAAGTCTAAACATGAGCACAACAACCACAACACCAATCACAAAACCAACCCAACCATCCCGCCGCCTCCTAATCTTCCAAGAAACCCGCAATCCCCAAAACACAGCCGAAATCGCATATCTCCCCGTTAATAAACTCGGTCTACCAATTTGCGGAGAGGGCCCCGCGCTCCCGGATATTCTGGAATTACCGCTCAGGATTGTTAGGGCTTTTACGGATATTTTTAATCAGCCTAAGTATAAGGGGTGGTAAGTTGCCGCCAGACTTTTTACTAGCATTACTTGATCCAACTAGGGTGGTTGTGCTGTGCTGTGTTGTGTTAGTTGTGCGATGCTGATTCTATGCTGCGCAGGTCCGTCCGTTCAGCAGGTCCTTACCATGATACATCCGAAGAAGGGAAATTCTATGCTGTTGTTTTAGAACAGATTCAGGGGTATCAGGAGATGAGTTCTGGGAATGTGGGATCTCCTTGATTTTAGTTGAGTTAAGTTAGTTGTCAACACAGCACAACACAACACAACACACAGAGAATTGTGTTAGTTACCTATTGTTTGTATGACAAGTTGTTATACTTGACTTGGTTATGCATTGCATGGCATACCCCTGTGTATAGTGTATAGAGTATAGTGTATGGGGTATTGATTGTAATATTTGTGGATAGGTGGAACCTTATGGAACTGGTTGAGCCAGGCGGTTCTGGTTCGTGGTTTAATATGCTTTTCTTTATGAAGAATTGTTTGATAGGGCTGCTAATGAAGTTGGCACTTGGTACTTTGCCTTGAGTGCTTAAGTCTATGTGGGCATGTACAAGCTGGATTTCTCAGCTGAAAGTCGTTGATCAATATGGACATCGTAGAGAAACTAGGAATAGTTCAAGGGTCCTGGCTGGAATAAGAAGATGGATAGTACTTTGGTCGGCCAATTTCTACAAAGAGATCAGCTTCGAAAATGCATAAGGGGATCTCCTATCAACTTAAGGAACGTCTAAAAAAAGCACAATCATGCTTGAAATTTGGATTTCAAATTGGAAGTACCTACTTATTTGTGAAGTGATACCTATCACTTCACAAATTGGAGCCATAAAGTAAATCCGAACACTTAATTCCAATTTCTTCTCTCTCCATATTGATCTGCGCGAATCCTCCAAAGAAACCACCTGAACTCATCTTCCTAGTCCTCATCGATCTCCATTCCTTTCTTCGATAGACCACTTAACAAGAAATGGTATCAATGAATGGCCATTCACACTTCTGCCGTCCATAAAATTTCTTTCAGTATGAATAGCAACTCATTGAATCATCTTTTGTCCAGTGATATTTTCATCGAGAAACTTCGACTCATCGCCTCACATCTGCGAATTGCCATAATTCGGCCCCTTCCGATGCCGAGGACTGTAATACCCGATCGTATGCCGTAAAGGATATCCTTGAACTTGATCATAAGTCTGATAGAAACAGGGATACTGCTGTGTTGACGCAATCGCCGATTCAGGCACAGACGAACATTCTTGCACGTAACCAAGCTGGGCACGAACTTGAGCTAGATCTGCCGCTCCTTGAGCATTGACCTGTTTCTGATAGCTGAGGTCCTGGGTTAGGTCCTTGATTTGTTCTTCAAGGTAGCTCATTTTGTTGGTCATGTAGTCAACTATGGCTTTCATCGAGTTGATGCTTTCATTCTGTTGGGCGATCTTCAGGTTGGATTCATAGATGTCAGAGCTCATTTGGTAGATCATGTTTTGTAGATACCGGCTCTGATGGTCCATGAAGGCATTTGGTTCGAGAGGATTGGGCCATGCGTGTGAATGCTGGCAGTGTAGTGGGACTGGGGCTGGGAGACTTGTACTCGCCGAAGTCGACCAGTTGTTTGAGTTGAAGCCGTGACTGTTGGTTCTCATGATGGGGCTGGGGCTGGAATTTGGAAGTGCATTTCTCATAGCATCGTCGGCTTTGTCGGTGGCTTCATCGATGTTGCTCTCCATTTCTGTACTGATATCTTCCCAATGTTCTTCTGCTGGTATGGGGTAGAATGGCATAGGCGGTCTTCCTGCCATGATGGGCGGCCCTGAGTAGAATGGATCCTATGAAGAATGAACCATGGTATTAGTGTGACAGACACTAATGCCTAGTTAGGAAGTTAACTAACAGGGAGGGTCTCTTGGGAGGCAGCAGAGAAATTTGATGCCACTCCGTCATCGTCTTCGTTATCCGATATTGGAGCAGTTTGATCAGGATAGTCGTTCATTTTGGTTGGTTCTTTCTTCAGTTAGATGTGCAAAGTAGAAAGTGATGAGGTATGAAAATAGCGTGAAGGTATTTGGTTGAAGAAGGATGAAGCAAGAGTTGATTGGTGATGGATAAAGGGAGTAGAGTTGTTTGGGTGCTTCCCATTAGGTAGTCTTGCACATAGAAAGAGAAGACGACGTAACTTTCTCATTGACGTCGTCCGCCTCCCTTCTCTCTTTCTCTTCTTCTTTCTTCCTCCTCTTTTGTTTTCTTTCTTTCTCCTCACCCACCCCGACCCCTTCTATCCTTCAACTCTTCTGTATTATTCAACTCCAACATATCTTTCAACTTCTTCAAACATCTTCACCATGGATAAACGATACCATCTAGTTGTCTACGAGGTGGAGAAAAATGACTTGACCCGGAAGTGCATAATTCCAATCTCGTGTGAGGGAACAAAAATCAAGGGATTTGATAATTACGACTGCGAGGCGTCTACCTGCGCTGATCTCATGAACATGCTTGATTATGAAGGAGGAAAGCTTCCTTTGCCTAATTGGTGAGCTTCTTGATTTTTATTCTGACATCTTCTCCTATTGTCTTGATCTACAGGAGTGATATCTAATAAGTGCCTTTTCTTCACCTGCTGGTAGCTCTGTTCACTCTGATGGATGGGATCGCTTTGACAACTACTGGGTGATCCTTGAGCAAGAGATCCCTCCCGCAAAAGGCGCCCACGGAGATGACAAGGCCCCAGGAGCCAGTGAGGGTCAGTATTCCAACGATGCGGCTCGCTCTGAAGATCGTGGCAGAGCTGCTGCACCAACCTGGTAGGGTGGATCATTAACTGTTGGCGAGTCAGTTACAATGGTTACGGACGTGAATGGAGAGCAAATGGACAATGGATATGATGGAATTATGCAGTTGAGCTTTTGGAATTATGCAGTTTAACTTTTGGAATTCGGCGTGAATGACTGGTGAGAGTCATTCTGTAAGGTCGTGCCTAGTGATCCAGTGAGAGGAGGATCTATCAAATATGGGATATGCTTGAAGTATGGTGGGAGGTTTCCTCTACTTATTATCTAGTGGGTAGATAACATCTAATCAAACAAGCATTCCCATTAAATCAGTTCTCCAAATATCGTACAGTATCTCAGAGTTCAGAGGCAGTAGGATTGTATACTCCCGAGTATAGAAGTAGAGTGGAGGTCCAACGGCAACCCTAACACTCACCACCTTAAGTCATAGTAGTAAGACTGCACCTTCCACCATCTTCACTTCACCACCTCACCAACTCACCAACTCACCAACCTCATCCTTACTCTTTCATCCTTAATCCCAATCCCATTCCTATACCCAAGCACAACCCGCTCACCAAAAATGCCCCGAGGATCACGAACAAGCAGCACAGAGGTACTTCCCATCCATCCTACATCCGCACATGCATTTCATACACGACTCCATACACTAACACTAAACCCAACTCCCAGCCCCGGAGCAGCGACCCAAATCTCGGCCTCTGCCTCCTCGTCTACGAAATAAGCAACGAAGAATTCACTCTCACAACAGCACCCGGCCTCCCCATCGTCCCAAGTTCCCCCTTCTACCAAACCCTCCAAGACCTCTGGTCTCAACATGGAAATCGTGATGCTGTTCCTAGTATTGGGTTGATAAGGGCTGTTGCGGCTGATATTCAGCGTAGGCCTAGATTATGGAATTAGTTTGTCCCCTCTCCTCCCCTCCGCTCTCCCTCCCCTCAATATCTGCCTGCTTTGCTTTGCTTTATGTTACTCTGCTGTTCTATGCTAACGATTGCCACAGTGCCATATATCGAAGCTGGCTCGATTACACCTCAGATCTGCACTACGTTCTTCTTCAGTCTGTTCGGAATGGAAATGGAAATGTTGTTGAAGGGTTGAATAGTACGACGGCTTCGATTTCTTCGGGGAGGAGACATTCGCCGAGACGGAATCGGTTTGTTAGAGTTGTTGAGCAGGGGTATGTTGCTGATGCGAGTAGTGATGAGAATTGATGGGTCAGTCAATACCGTCAGCTAGCCAGCGAGCGCCTAAGTTGATTTTTTTTTTCCTTTTCTTTTTGCTGCCTTTGAATGAAATCTGCTCTGTTTGGGTTGTTTCTAAGGTCGAGTTTACAATTGGTGGATGAGGTTACATTGCAATTGCAATTGAGGCACTACATTCAGAAAAGAGATAAAAAATAAGAAGAATCAAACAAGGCAGAGCCTCATGCCTAAATTCAATTTCAAATTTCACAATACTCAATCGATTTCGAGAAATGCTTGTGTTGACGTGACCTCAATGAATCGATCTGCTTAGGGACAGCTACTCTATCTATGAATGATTATGAAAAGTATTATTATTTGGACGTGAGGACTAAAGAGATATCAAGACTAAACGATATCAAGCAAAGCATGAAGTCGATCGAGGCCAAAAGAAAACCCCAACACCAACACCCTTGAAAAAAAAAAAAGACATCCGACATCCGACGAAAAGGGAAAAGGGAATGGGGAACAGGGAAAAGCAAAGAGAGAGGAAAAAAGAAAGAGATTTCAAAAAGTATCAGCATCAGCATGTTTCCCATTCTTTCCCTCCATGCATGTATTCGTTTATCTTTTTTCATTTTTTCATTTTTGGATCGATCTTCTTGATTGAATCTCTGACCTCCATCCATCCATGATCGAAAGCAAGAGAGAGAGGGAATGGTTTCCTGCAGCAACATTTCAATTTTTTTTTACCTAGCTTACATAGGGTATTTGAAAAGTGTGATGAGAGATTGGCTGAGTTAAGCATTGCTGGGCTGGAGAAGACCAGCGCAATGGCGCAGATCCAAGGAACGCGAGTCGGATGGATCAAAGATGGCGTGTGCACGCTCTTCAATGTAGAATGCTATAAATTGAAGTTAGATATTGGTATCATTCAAGATGGAAGGACAGGGACATATTGCTTACGTGAAATTTGGATCATGTCGAACCAGCGCATGGCATTCTCGTCGCTGCCGTCGACGGCCTTGAGTGTGCCGTCTGGGCGAATGGTGGTCTTTGGGGGCAGACTTCGCATGCGGAGAAGCATGTGCAGAATGTCGGCGAAACGCTCTGACTGGTTGTAATAGTAAGGCGGGCGCTTGTCGAGGGGCCACTAGAAAGATAGGGTGAGAGGTTGCTAGAGGTATGAGTTGGAGGGCAGACTTACACGTTGGGCAAAGTTCTCGTTATCCCATGAGCGGAAGAGCCAGCAAGTACGCTCAACGCAGTTAAGCAGGACGACAGAGACCAGGAAAGTCTCGAACCAGCCGGTTTTCTGGCGCTGCAGCAATCGACGCTCTAGGTCGGTGATAACAGACTTGCTGAGTTGCATAGCACGTTTCTCCATTCCAGCGCGCAGTTGACTGCACAGTAAGGGGTAAGACTCGGGATCCGTGACTTCTTCGATGGGGAGACGGCCCTCGTCGGAACTCTGGGTGAGAGAGTGCATGGAAGTGGGAGGGAGTGTAGGGTTGATGAAGGTCTTCCAGCTGAGTTCAGTATCAACCAAGACATGTGTTGCAACCCACAGCTCGACTGCGCGTTCCAGCAAAGTATCCTGAAGCATAGTTAGAGACTGAATGTTCTTCTTTCTGTATCAAATCATGTAGCATACCTTCTTAGTTTGTCCGAGCTCAGAGGCCAGCAGAAGAGTGGACTTCATGAAGAGGGATGTCTCGCGATCAATGAAGAATGGAGCAGTCTTCTTGATGTACATCTCAAGCTTACTTGGAACATCATCGGCATCGCTGTCCAAGAGGTAAATCTCTTGCGGGGGGCCGGAGAACTGGTCGTCACCCAGACCTTGAAGCTGAGGGTCAAGCGCAGAAACGGATGCACGGTGACCTTGAATACCGCTGAAGGTGACAAAAATCATACTCTCCTCAAGGTGAGTCACTTCAATTCGGCCAGCGTAGTGCTCAAACTTGACTTGATTTCTAATGGCACTGGTGTCGTGATAGGCGAGAGTAGCGTGCAAATCTATCAAGGGTCAGTTTCAGATTACATGGGGCGAAAGGTATACGATATTGCAACTTACTAGCATTGTAAAGCTCGAACTCCTCAGAAAGACGAGTTCGAATGCAAGGGTGCTTCCAGAGACGAGCACTTTCGACGCTAGCACAGGTCGTGCAGGGAGTATCACCAGAGCACTAGACAATAATGTTAGATATCACTGTTACAAAGATCTGAAGTCAGGGTTAATTCTTACAGGCTTCTTCAACATGCGGCAACGGATGCAAGCACCTCTTTTTCGTACTTCTTGCACCTCTTTTCGTCGTTCAGTGCTGAAACGACCGCGAACCTTTGGCTTGGCTGGCTTAGTAGAGTTGCCAAACTCATTAACAAATCCTTTTGCCTGAGTGTTAGGGTTCATGGCAATAGGGCGCGGGTAAGAGGCAGCACGTTGGGTTGCTGCTGTCAATGAGGGATCGTGCTCCTGGAGACTATCGAACAGAAGTTGTTCTTGCATAGATAGTTGCTGGTTCCACTGACCCATCTTGAGGCCATCGGAGCCGAGTCCGTCTCCATCGACAGACAAGCCTTGTGGTACCATCTCGTTGGCTGAAGCAGCAATCATGGAAAGTTGCGACTGGCGCGCATTCGATGTAGATTCAGGACTCATCGAGTGATCAAGTGGAGGAGACATCGATGTTGGATGGTCCGAGGTGTGACTGGGCAGAGCAGGAATGGTAGGAGTTCCAGAAGGTTGGGATGTTCCTGCAAGTAGAAAATGAGGTGAGACTTTGAGTGAATGTGCCTTGGGTTGGAGGAAATGATGGAGGACTCACCTTGAGGGTTGGAACCATCTTCCTGCTTAACGTCACCTTGCTGAGAGGGAGAGCCTTGGAAATCGGCCTCCAAAGCAGGATCAACTACTACCGTCTTACCCCCCACTGTGACAGACTGAGTGTATTGAGGTCCACGCTTTGTAGTATCCGAAGCACCAACTTGACGAGAAGCCTCCGCCAGCACGTTCAAACCGTCGAAGTTGGGACGATTAAAGGATCCGTCTCCAGATTTGCCTTTTCCGCCAGGCGCATTCGGGTCCTTATTGGCGTCACCTTCAGTGAGGTCAGGCAACTCGTGAAGTCGCAACAGAACGCGCTGTCGGTCCCGAAGAGGAATCGCCTGGCATTTCTTTACCAGATGGTTGGTCAAGCTATCAATACGGCCCTTGGGGAATTTCTCGCCGCAGGCTTTGCAGGTATGCTGGTATCGGTTACTAGAGTCCTCGAGTTTAGGTCCTCGAATGAAGAACTCGAGAATGAGCTGGTTTGGTTTGCGTCCCATTGTGGGTCGTTTGGAGATAAAAGGGGTGGCGAATAGGAAAGAAAGGGAGGAAGCAGTGATTGAAAGGACTACCAACGCGTCCAGACTCGAGAAGTACCAGCGACTAATCTGTCAATTGTGAGAATGACACGTTTGGGCCAGACCAAGTGGTTTTCGGAAGGACAAAACACGGTTTATCCACAACGCGCGGTCTAAAACGCGCAGGGAAAATTCGGCGGGAGGAGGAAGGAGGGAGGGGAGGGGAGGAGGGAGGGAGAAGGCGCGAAGACCGCCTATTCGGGCGTGGGCACCACGATCTTCGAAAAGAAGAGAAGATGAAGCTCAAGCAGACCGAAGAACAGTCTGATAACAAATGCGAATGTGCGGGCAAAACTGGGGGGCAGTAGGAGGCGGTCTGAGCGGTTTGGCCGAGAGTCACGAAGACGCGGGCTTCACCGCACACAAGGCGGTGATGAGGGGGAAAGGCGGTGATGAACAAGGGCAAAGGCGGTGATGATGGAAGTACTTTGGGATGAGAAAAATAAAGTAGAAGAAGATATTTGAAAGAAGTGGATGGGATGTGGGATGAGGAGAGGGAGAGAAGAGATGAGGAGATTCGGTGATGAGAGGATGGAGAAGTGCAAAATCTGACCGGCGACGTCCGCGAAATATGCAGCTTTTGTTCTCATTTGACTTTGGCAGCGTCACCCTGTGCATTCCATACATCCATACTATAGCAGTATGATAGTATACTACAGACTAATATTTATGGTTTTAGTTGCAATATCTCAACACATTCGATGTGACCAATTTATTCTGATTAATAGCTAAACTACTGACTAACCTAGTGGCTACTGTAGAGATCAGCAAATTCGCTCTTCCGGTCTTCGCCACGGCACCCCTAGTAACGCAAATATCCGCCGTTCATCCTGAGCCTCCAGCAACCGGCCAGCATTGGTCTTGACTATCCCATTACGCAGAACATCCGCAAATAATCCATGCTGGTTTAAACACATTCTCTTCTTCCGTGCCAGTAGTCGCATGCTTCGATTGAAAATGTCATTCCCCGTAAAGTACAACAAAGCCGCCCCTATTTCATGCCCGGGTACAAAGAGTAGGTCGATTCGTCGCCATACCTTACTCCCCGGCAGCTGGGATGCCCCATGCCATTTGGATCCATCATTTTGACGATGAGATGTTGCCAGTCCGACTTGGAGAAATCCTTCTTCGAACAATTTTGGCACAATCACAGATGTAACCACCGCCCGGATCTGATCCAACGAAGCTCCCGGCTTGGTGATGAGTACGTCGATATCTCCCGAATCCCGTGCCCCGCGGCGGTAAGAGCCCGAGATGATCGCCTGCATGTCTTTGTCTGCTGTCTCGACCACACGTCGAACGATCGCCCCGTGGGCCTCGACCTCCTTGCGTGGGATGCGCTGCGCGAAGTCGTGATAATGCTCCACTCCAATGCGTTGGTTCGGGGTGAGAGGGGCTTTGTTGCGAAGGTCTTCCAGTGAGCGATAACCCTGCGCTGCCCATTTAGTAGCTTGAGCAAGTCCAGCCCCATAGACTCCTAGGAATTCCTGAATGAGGCGGTCCTCCGGTGAATTGGTATACTGAAGCCGGCGGAGGTGATTGGTTCTCACAATCTCCTCGATTTTATCTGCCAACCGTGTTCCAATCCCGTGGAGAGCCAAGGCTTCACGCTGTGTTGTGATTTTCTGGCTTTGTCGTCGAAGTGTACTGATGGCCTTGCGGTAAGCTATAGTCCGCCATTGATCACCATTCCTTGTATAGTAATCCAGCATCTCTTGCAAGACTTCAATTGTCCTCGCATTTGGATTACCATGTAATGGATTCGGATCGAACTTTTGCATGCAAGAGAAGCCTCGTGTCCACGATTCACCCGTCCGGCCTTCGTAATGCGATGCAATTCGTGCTTTTTTCTTCACCGGTCCAGGCTCTGACGAGTCAGATGAATCGGGTTCCTCATCAGATAGTTCGGCTTCGTTCTCCTCATCCGAATCGAGAGGCTAGAAGAATGTTAGCCACATCTTCAATGTTGGTGTATCCATTTCAAGACAAAGGATGCTTACTAGGTGACTGGTGGCTTTGCTTTCTTTGATTATGTCGTCCAGCGCGTCCCTTTCACGGGGTTTTGTTTCAATGTCCGTATTTGGGGGAGGTTCGCTATCCACGCTTTCCGGATCCCCTTCACGAAGTTCTTTCCCAATAGCCGCATACGGTGGGGGCTCGCTATTGATCGTTTCCGAGGCTTGGTGTTCAGCAGGAACGTTCTCTTTGGGTGATTCTTGGGTTCTTTCTGGCGATATTTGTCTTTCCCGTCTCGACCGTTTCAAAGCTAGTGAGTCGGCTGTCTTTTTCTCGACCAATGGCGTCGGTTCCACCTCTGCCGTGGGCTTTGGACAACCCGTAATCTGAAACCGAGGATACGATATATCCAGAAGTGAGCGAAATCTGATGCACTCCGGGGGATAGTCCTCGTTCACAAAGGCTATGTTGGTCTGTAATGCTTTTAGTAACAGCTTGTGTGAAAGTTTTGAAAGAGAGCCACGAACTGGAAAGCTATCAAACTTCAGATAGTCAATCAAATGCTGATAGTGAAGAGTTTTCTCCGCTATTACATGCGTGATATGATTGCCCCATTGTCGAGTCCACTGTGCGCCGTATTCTCGGGCACGTTGGATACGCAGTCGTCGAGCAGGAGCAATATCGTCGTTCGGAATAAAAACTGGGATGAATGTTAATCAACACATTAAGAGAAAAAACATGATGGTACTGCATCTTCCTACAAAATATCAGACCCTTGAAGACTTGTTGGCTCTCGGGGACGATTTGAAGAGTCCCTGCCTTCCTTTTTCTCGCGGGGGCTTTGCTCGTAATACCCGGCATGTTGCCTGTCGTATTAGATCGCTGGACCGTTCTCTTTTTTTGTTCGGATGGGAGGTTGTTTTGATTAAGTCTTCTCCGGGGTTGTTCTTTCACCGTTTCATTCGAATGTCGAGTCTCTCTTTCAGATGGGTAAGAGGAAGGTTCAGTGTTTGATCGTATATAAGAAGGCCGGTCCGGACTCGAAAGTACCACGCCAGCTGTTGTGTTTGGGCTATAATTCACAGGTCCGGGCCCAGATGGCCGGGAGGCAGCAAGCATGCTTTGGAAGGCAGCATCCTCGTCAGCCATTGCATCATCCTCCGGGTCGTCGAGATGCTCGAGGGCCGCAAAGAAGACTTCCTTGGCCTTGCCCTTTGAGTGACCCGTGGCACCAGGCATTTTCCCAATTTTGGCCCAGGCAAAGGCTCACCCACGGAATGTCCTCCAGGAACATTTCTGACTGTATATACCACTATCCATACTATATAGTATATAGTATGGTAGAAGAGTACCTGCTCTTACTTGGGATGATCCTCACGGGAGGTTCAAGCGCACGCGAAGGCAACCGCGTGGGACTCGCGAAGTCACGGGATCCATTTAACCTTTTCTGGTACATCTGGAACACTGCATTTTATTAGTATTGCTAAGTATCTCCTAGTTAAAATGGTATGTGTCTAAACTAGTGTAGTATAGAGTAAGCTGACCTGGTTGGGTTTAAAATAAATGTCCTCGACCAGTTCTCAAATACTATTTGATATTGATTGGATGTATATATTTCAACATACTATCATACATAGTAGGTATGTAAGTTATGCAGTCTAATACTAGGTAGTATTTCCGTTGATATACAACCACATCAAGATGAAATCGTACCTTAGGTTAATGAATCTGATATGAATCTAGATATACATAAATGTAACATAACATCAGATCTGATAGATCGACATTGCTGCAGAAAAAGCAAACACGACAGGGATCTTAGAATCGTCTCCACATCATGTGACTATCATCGCCGCGCAAACTGTCTGTGGATCTCCATTACTCGTAACTCCGACTCGTCCAATCTTTCAAAAATACCCCATCAATCATTACGTCTGTTGCCCAAGATGTGGAGGCACTCACTATACAACACATTCAAGTCGGAGACTCCGCTACTCCAAACCACCCGCTGTCTGAGCTGCCAATTCCGCGGCACCGCGGCCCTCTCGCATCTCCGCGCGAATGCTTCTCTCCGCAACTATGCGACAAAGAACAATGCCTCGAACGCAAAGGGAGCAGAGACCAGCAAAGCTCCTACATTTACCTCTCGCCCTCCCAAGGAATCGACCACCGCAGCCCCCGCACGCCGCCCTGTACAATTCGAACAAAATCAACCTGTAAGACAAGTGCCCCAACCGGGCGATGAAGGATTCACACCCCCGACACTGGACCGTCCGATTGGCACTGCTGCACCACCAGAGGCAGGCGAGAATACAGGAGTCGATAAGCGCTCCTATCGCCAACGTCGAGACGAATTTGTCGATTACGATCGACACATCAAGCGACGAAAGGAACTGTACGCAATACACCCCAGTCCCCCCAAAAGAACCGGGCGAATAATAATAACTAACAATCCCTTCTCTCTTTCAGGACGAGACAAGTCGCTAAGCCCTACTTCCGCGAATGGTCCAACCTCCGCTTCCAAGAAGGTAAAACCTTCAAATCAAACCCCCGACTCTTCCGATCCGACAAAGCTCTCTATTTCCCCAACATGCGCGGAACAACCCTCTCCTCCCCCAAAGATCCCAAAGACACAACTCCAATTCTCGAAGGCAAGATCAGCGTCGTGAATCTATTTTCCAGTGTCTGGGCCGAAGGTCAAGTCGCAACTTTCACTGGTGCACCTCTGAATCCGAAATTGGCTGAGATCCTCGAAAGTGGAGGGTCATTGGTTCAACGGGTTGATATTAATTTGGAAGAGAACAAGATGAAGGCTTGGTTGGTTAAGTCTTTTATGTGGAGGATGAGACAGAAGTTGCCTGAGGCGCAGCATTCGAGGTATTTCTTGGTGCAGAAGGGTTTTACGGAACTTTTGAAGGAGGCGGTTGGTATGATGAATACTAAGGTTGGATATGTCTACCTCGTTGATGAGGCTTGTCGGATTCGTTGGGCGGGAAGTGGTCCTGCTGAGGCGGGTGAATTGGAGACTCTGAACAACGGCTTGCAGAAGTTGATTGCGGAGAAAAAGGCTAGTCTTGAGACTGAGAGGCTAAGCAAGAGAGGTTAAGCAAGTCTTCCGCTAGGTTCTCGAGAAGGGAATCTACTAAGACTATGCTGGGAAGAGTGAGATGGATATGGACATCCCTGGATACGATATTGCTGCGATGCGGCTCCCCCCTCCATTGCATTTGTACATATAGTAGAGAATGTATAATAGAACATAGACGCCATTCTAGGCCAGATCATATGAGACCAGACGCGCAAAAGAAGAACAGAATTATCGTCATTCCTGTCGAGCAGGGAGAGAGGTTTCCATGGACAATATCCCAACCCCCGAAACGCCCAGTAAATCAAATAAACCAAGAATCAAACTTCAAAAAAGTCGCTTGCTGCAACGGGAGAGCGAGTAACAGAAACAGGGTGAACCCCCACAATAAATAAGGGAGAAAGAGAGAGAGAGAGAGAGAGAGAGGCCCAGCCATCCCATCCAATCCTATCCAATATAAACCTTTCCCATCTACCGGAAATATAGCAGCATCAAGAAGCAAAACCCGATGAAACATCCAAGGATAATAGCATCACGCCTCTTTTTCGTTCCAATTTTGCTCATAAGATAATTCATACCAGGCACCTGGCCCGCAGCACCGACTATCCGACGATTAATGCTCGCAAGAGTTTCACGCTGAAGACCGAAACTCTCGTTGATAGAGTATGCTTGGCTAAGAACGCCATCCATCATACTGTGACTGTTTTCGACCCGGGCTCGCTCTTCTAGCATATAGTCTGCCTCTTCGGCGCTGGGATTAGCGGCGCGGTAGGCGTCAATGTCGGAGCGGACATTGGAGAGAAGGTTGGCGCGGGTGCGTGAGTCTGCGATGGCGGTTGAGAGACGGCGGAGTTCGCGACGGTGGTCTTGGAGGATTTCGCGATGACGGGAGAGATTGTTTTGTTTTAGGGCTGAGGATGTGAGTGTTGCTTCCGAGTCAAGCAGACGAGTGAGTTGGGCGATGAGGGATTCTCGCTGGACGAGGGATGTGTTAGTTCGCTAGATTGGATTGGATTGAAGGGTGCTTCGTTGATTGACACCGTACCTGCTCGAGAAGATCTTTCAACTGAGACTCAAGGCGGTGCTCTTCTTCCGTAGGGTTTGGTGGTGGTTTATTGAGCGAGGCAAATTGTGCGTATGTGTGGAAGAGGTTCTCGGTCTGTTCAGAGCTGTCAGTCTTTTTGTCGGAACTAAGATTTGGGGTTGGGAACAAGAGCATCCATTAGGAAACCCCGCTGGGACTTGTGTTAATGGGAGACAGTTCTTACCTGGGTCTCAAGCGAGCGAGCTTGCTGCCGCAGCTGCCCCCAACCAGAGCCGGTGGAAGCCATTGTGAATAGTTCAAGGAGAGGAGAATCGGGGAATCACAGAATCGACGAGGTCCGAGGCAGCCACCCCGGACATCCAACGTCGACGTAAGTGTGGAGCTAACCTGATTTGGAAAGTCCCTTGGTGCCTCGGTGCCTTAATGCCTTGGCAGTCCACACCGCCCAGTCAATTCTGCCATTAAATCGAACAAACCCTGCAACTCTCACCGCTTTGCTTTCTCTCTCGTCACGTGCACGGTTAGTGCGGCCAACTCGCTTAGCCCTAGTCCCACAACCACAATTTGACCCGGGACATCTTCAATTCTCAACGCCGACAACCAGCACATACAACAACCCCGCCACGATGGTATGCTCGCCTACGAATCGACAAATAATTGCTCACAAACTGATTTATTCGTTTTTCTAGTCGTCCAAGGTCAAGGCTGGTCAGCTCTGGGGCAAGAACAAGGAGGAGCTCTCCCAGCAGCTCGAGGAGTTGAAGACCGAGCTTAACCAGCTCCGTGTCCAGAAGATCGCCAACGGTGCTTCCGCTAAGACTCTGCGCATGTGCGTATTCGATTCCGATTCTTTTTCATTCCCATACACTCGATTTTGAAGGGGGTAGCGAAACATGGGGGATTGTGTGCGATTGTGCGATCGGGCGGCAACATGAACGAAAATTTCAACCATCCGCAAAAACAACAAGAACAGCGAATATAAAACGAACACGACTATTCTCGACGCATATTACACGACGCACATATCAAGCACAATCTCACTGGATCGCAAACTCCTGGAAATTTCAACATCCACCCACCCACTTCAAACCCAACCTCGAAACAAATCACCCACCTACATTTAGTTAGACCATATCATACTAACATCTCGCCCACAGCCACGATGTCCGCAAGTCCATCGCCCGCGTTCTGACCGTCATCAACGCCAACCAGCGCGCTCAGCTGCGTCTGTTCTACAAGAACAAGAAGTACCTGCCCCTCGACCTCCGCCCCAAGCTCACCCGTGAGATCCGCCGCCGTCTCACCAAGCACGAGGCTACCCGCACCACCGAGCGCCAGCGCAAGCGCGCCATCCACTTCCCCCAGCGGAAGTACGCCGTCAAGGCCTAAATGGAATGGAATTAGTGTCTGTGCATTTAGTGTGAGGATGGGAGTTTGGCCCTTAGGACTACATTTACCCAAAAAAATTCCTTTTTTTCTCATGAAGGATATCCGAAGTGGCCGGGGTCGTTTTTATCTCTTTTTTTGTGACACTCCAAAAAATGGAATTTGATTGTGTATCTTAGAAGGATGCAAATCGACTCTTATGACATGACTTAGACATTTCCTTCCCCTTTCTTGGTGGGTACACTGCCAATGGTCATTACCAACGGGTTGGTAGATCTGGTGTGAAGCCCAAGTATATCCACCATGGTCTGTAGAGTTTAAATTGTTTTTCGTCTCCATTCTTGTGCCCGCAATTCTTACACTAGTAATTGAATGGCGGAGAATACTTGGTCTGAACACCGTTGTACGTTGTGTAGTTGAGAGCATTATTGCAGTTATATGCTACTAGCATATGGGACCAGACCGAATCTAGCCCTCACGGTCCACCATCTATGCCCAGTCACTCCGCATTACCTGCGCCTAATGTACTACAATGATAAACCTCATTGGAATGAAGAATACAATCATAATTTCAATGTCAACTAGACGCTAAAAGCACCTCAGATACAATGATCACCAAATACTCAGCCGATATATACCAACATCAGCCCCAGGGCTTAATCTACCCCGATCCCATAACAGGAACTGAAGCCGGACCAGGAGCAGGCGTTCTCAAACCAGCCTGCAACGAGGCATTAGCCCCCGACGCCGCAGTCCCAGACCCTGTGCCAGTGCCACTACCAGGCCCAGCCTCAGTCTCCAACATCCACATCCCCCCACAAGGACAAGCCCTCAAAAGATTCAACTTAACAAGCATCTTAAAATAAGGCAAAGATCTCGGCAAAGCCGTATCCCCCGAAACCTCACCACAACGCACACACCTCCTCCTCTTCTGAGCACTAAGAACCCTCCCATCCCTGCCCACCGCCAAAGCCGGCCTAAGCGGAACTTTCTTAAGAATATCAACATCCCTCTGTCGTCTATAAAGTGCCGTCCTCGCATCCGCTCCAAACCCAAGCCAACTATAATCATTCAATAGTATATCTTTCCGATTAATCTCAGCCTTTAGCGATGGAACGGTTTGTCGAAGAAGTGTCGCGACAGCACTAATTAGAACAGGTGGGATTCGAGCATTGACAAGTAATTCTTTTTCGGGACCGGGCCTTTCTGCGTCGCCGAAGCCGGCGCCTTGGTAGGCGTGTTTGACGGCGGAGTCTACGCCTGCGAGGAATTTTTCGTAGACGTCTATTCGGACGGGTGAGTTGTTGAGGACTTGGCAGATTTCTGTGTAGTAGATTCGGGAATCGTTGGATAGGGTTGCGGGGTTTGTGTGTTCGAAGCCGACGTGGACGCCTCGGAGACCGCGGCATATGAAGCGGAGGAAGGCGCGGGACATGCTAGAGAGGAGGGTTAGGAGGGGGATAGAGGTGGTTGATTTGACTGGATTGCGTGTTAGTGTTGGTGCTTTGTTTGGTACGTGGTTATGGGAGAGGGAGGAGGATGACGCACGTTTCTGAGTGAAGGCTTCTTGGTCATTGAAGACGCTTTCGAAGTCATCAGCTAGATCGAATATTTCACTGAGGATGAAGTGGGAGAAGTCCAGTGTCCACTTTGCATTTCCTAGGATCATACGAAGGATTTCTGGGAATAAGGTTAGTAGGTGACCCTTTCATAGGAGTTTCTAGAGAAACATACCTGGGTCATAAGCCTCGTTCGGTGATCCTTTGGTGTGTTGGAAGAAGAATGCAAATAGCACCGAGGCGTGGCGAAGCTGGACTACTGCCCAGGGCACGGAAGATGCGACTGAGCGTCGCTTCATTCTCCCATTGAAACCCAGGGCTGCCTGCAAGCTCAAACATTTGGGTATATAAGGGTGGGTCATGAGCTTTTCTTGGTCAACTGTGAAGTTGCAGTTGACCGGCAATGCACGAAACGCTTCGGTTATAAATGTTCCTTGGGCATCTGTGATTCTTGTCAGTGACCTTTGTAGGGTGCCTAGGTGTAAATATGAGAGTTACTGACCAGTTGAGAGTTGCCTGAGAGCGACCATGAGAATATCGTCGGTATTGACTTCAGCTCCACAGCCACGGCTGAAGGTGAGTGTAAGGGCCGCAACGGCAGAAGAAAATTTACCTATCGAAACGATTAGTCGTGTTCAAGAGAGATGTAATCAGCTGATATTCTTGGCATACTCTCATCATATAGTCCTCCAGCCGATCCAAAGGAGTGCTCCATTAGTCGTAGTTGCGTTTGTCCTTCGGAATCTAGGCTGACCGCTGCACATGAATTTGGCGAGAAGCAGATTGCAATGCCTATCAGGGGTCAGTAAAGCTGTCTACTGGGCAGTACCATCCGGGGAACATACCTGGTGTCTCCATGGGATACTGATACCCAGCCTGAGAGAGGCAAGTCACGGTACTCCCATCATCCATCCCATTAAAAATCGTCATAGTCCTTGTGTCGTAGAAAGAAATTGAGCTATCATCATGTGTGACAGCCAGAGCAGTGCCGTGTTCCACCATATCCACTGAGATAATATATCTATCGCAGTGGATGTCTTCCAATCGAACAAGCCCCATTTTTGACTAAACATAGGGTCAGCTAGAATAATATATATAAGGGGCCGCAAGCATATCTACCTTTGGTTCAGCATTGCTCTTCTTCGACACAACTTCGTCAAATTTGGGATGAAACGCTTGCGGTGCGACCTCGAGGTGCCATCGTACAATCACACTTGGCGGTCCCTGTTGATCTGGATATTCGGGAGTAGCGTGAAGAGGTTTGGAGAAGACTGCCATTATCCACGGGCTGGAAGTAGACCCCTGCTGACCATCGGCTTGCCCAGGCATGACCTCCAATTTGGTCAAGGAGTATACTGTATTAGGGAATGGTAATGATTGGGCCACTTGTTCATCAGCCCCTCGATTGATATTCAAGATTGAACTCGGCATGTCAACCTTGCACTGTAAAATACGGAAAGAAGGTAGGGGGAATTGGTTTGGATGTTTGGCTTGCGTTGGATCCCATTGTGCCGGGTTCCAGTTAATTTGCACTCGGTATATAGAGAGCTTTTGGCAAACTGAATAGGTAGCGACCAGGATTCCGCCTGCGAGGAATATATTAGCTATGCCTTACGGATCGACATTTCGAGATAAAAGTACCTTGAGTTGCGACCAGAGAAGCGTGCGTCAATAGTCTATCTGAATATCCGGTGTTCTTCAGCTCAGCTGGCAATTCTGCCCACTTGCTGTCCGGGTTCTGGTATATGAGACGGATCTGGCCCGCTCGGGTCACACAAACCAGTGCGCCTTTGTTAGCGGGGTGAAAAGGGCCAATTGGACGTCGACGGAACGGAGAATACGTCCATCGGCCACTGATCTTGGTAGCTTGGTGGAAAGCATGGATCTGGATGAAATGTAAGGTGGTGATTCCGTGAACAGATGTGGGTTGGCCCGGAATTCAACTTACATTGCGGGTTGTGTTGAGCCACATCATGCCAACTATTTGGTTACTATCATCACTGGAGTCGAACGATGCTTGTCGCAGTCCAGTGATGCTGTTCAAGGCCATGGAGATGGAATGAATGGAGACACGGCCTAAACAGTCGATGGCAGCGAGCTCAGAGCCGGTCTCATTGCAAGAAAGATGGACCAGTTGGTTTCCATTATGGGTTTCTGTGACTTGGACCAAGGAAGACTCCTCGCTCAAAACCCACTTGCCATCCGACGGACGGCATTGAAGATGACGGACACTGACTCGAGTCCCATCTGGGGAGATATAGGCGACACAGCCCAAGCGAGACCAAGTAATCCTCCTAAAGTGGGAACGAGTCAGTTTATGTATACATGGCTATAGAGAGACGAGTATTTTCTGTGTCAGGTAGATAGGAACAGATAGTACTTACTGGCGACAGCCAAGGAGGCGCATCTCATCAAGACATTGGGCCAGGCCTTTGGTGGGCACAGGAACGGGAGGAGGCAGGCCTAAGCCCAGGGAGTTGGACTCGCCGAAGAGATCGTCAACATTGATGCCCCCCTCCATAATCAATGGCATAATGTGGAGGCGGGACTAGATTGTAGAGTTATGACAGAATCAACCCTGCATGGCTCTTGAGTGCTTGGCCGATCGACGGAGCAACGGCGGGCAGCGGTGTTGATACGGGGGAGGATCCGCCGAGCATCAACCGGGGTTCTGTTGGGTGGAGGCCAAATAGAACAATCGCGTAATACAAAGAACAAAAAAATAGATAAATTAATCCGGGTGGAAGGAGATTTAGTTGCGGTTTGGTTGGACAATGAATGAGTGTCCAGTTCAGAATAGTTCACTGTTTTCACTTATTTTTTTCTTTTCTTTTTGATGTTCGCGAGTGTCTACTCTCTTTCAGATGCGCTGTCCCGGTCACCTGACTGCGTGAAAAAGAGTGTGCACGTGATGCGTAGCCCTGCCAACGGGATTTGACCAATCACAGATGGGTATAAATATCCACTTCCAGACTGGCCAATCAGAACATTCGGCAACATCGAACTGTCAGGGCGAAAGAGAAAGGCTCGAAACACAACAATACACAAAGAGAATATGAACAGCTGTACCCTACTTTACAATATTTCAGAATTACTGTATTACAGCTTGAAATAGAGAATATCAATCGACGTTCCATCTCATAGACCCCATATCTAGATCTCTTACTCTGAGTAGTGAACCCTTACTGTAGGATCTCCCAGATATCCATTGATGTTCCAATCCCATCCAATTCCAATGCTACTGCTACTGCTACTTCTGCGCCAACTCCCACATACCACAACCCGATTTCCCCGTTTCTTTTTTCCTTCTCCCCAATTTTCCCGCAACAACCACATTCCTCCTTTAATTCCCGTGGGTCACAACAAGCTCGGGAGGCTCTGCAATATCAACTCCCTCTCGCCCTCGGCTGACCTCATCGTATCTTCCTCCCACTTTCTCTTCCTTTTCTCACCTTTCATCCTCTCCTCGTGAACACCTCCTCCCCCCTCTTCTACCACCCTGTTTCTTTTTATTCCTTCGGGATTAATTCATATTCTACATGATTCTACGTTTCGTATAGTCGTTTGTCTGTGATTTCTTCCAGGGCGAATTAATTTCCCCCTGCGTCCCGCAGTTCTCCGACCTGTTCGACCCCTGGCCGTTAGGTCAACCTCAATCCCTTCTTCACAGGTGTAACGACCCTCCCACCAACACCTCCACCACCACTTCTACTACCCACCATCGTCATGTTTTCAGACGTCTCAGACGTCTCAGATTTGAGCTCTGTACCATCATCTCGTCAAACTACACCAGAGCCGGCATCGCGGTACCTGACTCCGTCGTCCTCGCAAGATGCGGAGGATTTGCCCGCGACGCGCCAAGACTGCCCGCCCGCGAAGAAGAAACGTCGGCGCAATCCTCTCCCCAAGGAGCGCACCACCCAACATCTATGTCTGTCTAAATCTTCGCTAGATCAGCAAGATCAAGTCCGATTACTTGTTCAAACTCTTCGCTACCAAAAGGATATCGTCGTCATTGCTGGCGCCGGCATCTCCACCTCTGCGGGTAGTAAGTTTTTCATGTGCCGCTTACCCACTTTGGGACATCCGTCCAGTCAACCCACTCCCCCCATACACCATGAATATACCCAACCAACGTACTATACAAGTTTGTATAACTAACCATGAAATTAAATAGTTCCGGACTTCCGTTCCGAAGGTGGTCTATTCAAATCTCTCCAGCAAAAGCACAAATTGAAAGCTTCCGGCAAGCTCCTTTTTGATGCTGCTGTCTACCAGGATGACGCGTTGACCGCCCCCTTCCATGAGCTGGTCCGGTCGCTGTCAGAGGGAGTCAAAAACTGCAAGCCAACCAAATTCCACGAAATGTTGGCTAGTCTTGGAGCACGAAACCAGCTTAAACGACTGTACACTCAGAATATCGATGGCCTCGAAACATCGATGCAACCCTTGAAATCGGAAATCCCGCTAGGCGTCAATAAGGGCCGCTGGCCCGTCACCATTCAACTCCATGGCAGTATCGAGAAAATGGTCTGCCAGAAATGCCGCCATTTAGTTGACTTGGAGCCTAGCCAATTTTGCGAAGCTGACCCGCCCGATTGTCAATCGTGCTGTGAAAATGATGAAGCTCGTAAAGCCACCGGACAGCGAAGCCACGGTATTGGGCGCATGCGACCGCGCATGGTTCTGTATAACGAACATAACCCTGATGAGGAAGCCATCACTTCTGTCATGAACGCAGATGTGAAGTCCCGCCCCCGTGTTTTGGTTGTTGCCGGCACCAGTCTGAAGATTCCTGGTGTTCGTCGCCTCGTCAAGAATCTGTGCACCGTCATCCGCAGTCGCAAGGATGGAGTCACCATGTTCATCAACAACGAACCCCCTCCCGGTAAGGAATTTGATGACTGTTTCGACCTGATCGTCCGAGGATCTACCGACCAAGTCGCAGACCTAGTACACTTGAAGCCCCATACCGAAGTCCAAGACGAAAACGAGGAATTCCCCGAGCCAGTCTTCGGTTCATCTACATCCGACGAAGAGTCCTCCGCCTCCGATATGGAACGCGAGATGAAGTCAGGCAATATCTCGGTCGTCATCACACCAAAGAAGCGTCCTCGCAGCGACACTGGCTTAATGACCCCCTCCTCCAGCCAAGACGAGCAACCTGTGCAACCTGCAGCCAAGGCTATCAAGACAACCAAAGCAACCTCCAACCCAGCCAGCCGTGGTCTCAGCCTCAACGACGTACTCAAGGGAGGCGCAAAGCCTGCTCCGGCAAAGGGTCGCAAGAAGGCGACTACCACAGCACCCAAGAAGCGTGGACCCAAGGCCGCTGCCCCAGCCAAGACTGCCCCGATCACAAACTTCAGCAAAGTTTCCAAACCGGCAGCAGCCCCTGCTCCTACTGCAAACAAGAAGAACCCCCTTGGCAATGGCCGCGGCAATGGACTTCCCAAAGGCGGTACTATGTTCCCAGGACTTGTCAAGAAAGCCGACACACAAGATACTGTACCAGTTCCCGAGGTTGTTTCTTAATAAGTTCGTTCTTTGCGCACGATAAATATCCCCGTCTCACATCATGTTCCATGTGAGATTTTCATCGGCGCGCTTCTTCTTTTTCTTCTTCTCTTTCCATTCTTATTCACATGATGGTGCATGATCGAAACTGGCGCCCGGTTCTTCTTCTTTTCACTTTTGCTACTTTTATCTCTTCTTGTCCTATGATTCCCCATGTTGATTTCATGGATATTCCTCTTCATGATCATTTTTCCAGCTGGATTTCCCCAGGTTTATTTTTATTCCCCCTTCAAACCTGTTGCACTGTTTCTTTCGAGGCTTGGGGCTCGAGACTCAAGACCTTGAGTCTAAGTCTAAGTCTAAGTCTCGATTGATCAGCCTTTTCGATGCATCTGTCCTTGAGAAAGATACCAACGATAGACTACGGTTTTGTTCGTTGCATGGGCGGCGTTGGCGTTTGTAGGCCTAGGATGGCCTCATTTATTTTTGTTATTATTCTTCTTTTCCTCCTTTGATTGGAGCTGCCGTGTCGACGGATGAGTGGAAGTCGGCTCGGGATTATTTTACATCACACGAGTGGTTGATCCTGTCAGACAGTGATAATAATCTGATTTATTTATGACCATGAATTTTTACATATTCGATCGTATAAACAGTAGTAGCTTCTCAACTAGATTACAACTCAAACGGGTCGACATAGAAGTTATCCATCTACTACAAATGACGAACCTGGAAGATGTCTTGATATACCAACTTCGGAGGATGACAACCTCCAGTCCTGGAGTGTCTACGCCCAATAGCCCAGGGCCTACTGGACAGCAATGACAAAATAAATCTCAAACTCGCAATTCATCATTATTATAATACAGCGAATAAACAAACCTCCTTCAACATTGGTGATAATATCAATCCTTTTAACCCAACCCCATGTTATCCCGCAACTGACTACCAGGCCCATCATCATCCTCCGACTCCTCAGCATCAGGATCAACAGGTCTCCTCGCCCCATCCAAATCCTCAACCCGATCAACATCGTCTTCCTTCTCATCATCATCACCTTCACCCTCACCCTCCTCTTCTTCTTCTTCCTCCTCCTCCTCATCCTGCTCATTCTCATCCTCATTCTCCCCAATCTCCTCCTCCTGCGTCTCATCCCCATCCTCACCCTCACCCTCAGTCTCCGCTCCAACCTTCCCACCCTCAGAATCCCTCTTCACCCTCTTAGCAGGATTATCAACCATCTCAACATCATCATCCTGATCCCTCGCCGCACTCCCCTCAGCCTCAGTCTCAGCATCCGCATCCGGCTTCTTAACCTTTCGCTTTCCAGCCTTGATATCGGTGAATGCTTCGAGTTCGGCTTCGAGGCGGGTACGGAAAGAGTCGAATTCGAGTTCTGTTAGGGCGGCGAAGACGTCTGCTGGGGCGACGGTTCGTTTTAGGGTTGATTCGTTGGCGCTGGAGTGGTTTTTACTATTAGCTCTTGTGTTTTCCGCGATAGTTGATCTTCTCCTTTCTTTCATTCGTTGGGGATTGTAGCGTACTGAGATGAAAGGTATGAAACGAAAACAGTAGCTGCTTTTTGAATAGCGAGGACAGCATCTTTTTGGATGGTTGTGTTTGGTGGTAAAACGGCTTTTGCGAGTCGGATTGTTAGGGAGCGGGGGAGGAGATAATCCTATAACAAACACACGTATTAGACTCGATTCATCTTTTTTTCTTTCATACGAGGTCTGGTCCAGATCCTGGCTTGTTGCCCTCCGCTCGTAGAGATACGTACTTCAACACTAACACCAGCCTCTGCTCGAGCCTTCAACTGTTGTTCTGTCGCGGTGATGGTTTCACCGCTTGGTTGGGCTTGTGGTGAGGCCTGGATTGATTCATCTGGGTCTGCGGGCGTCACGGAGGACGTGGACTTGCGCGGTGGCATTTTGGATTTGAGGCGTATCGGATCGTATCCCCTTGGTGCGGCTGCTCGCCTTTGACTTGGGGTTGGGTGTGCAATTCGTTGACAGAGTACTTGGGGGAGATATTTTGGGGTTGTTTATTTGGTATGTAACCCCTGCTGGGCAGCGATAGTTGTGGATTGGGGTCGAGTGGTGTGGTTCAAGTTGAAGTTGGGAGGTGGCGGAGGAGAACGCGAAATCCGCGAGACGCGGTGGGCGCGGGCGAGGGCGAACTGTGGGGACGAGTTCAACTCAGTTGTACTTCACCTTATAACTACACCGCATTTATATGTTGAACACAATTATTATATTGAAGTAATCTATAGAATATTATCGACTCGAGTCGATATCATAAGTCATATCTAATGAGCCAAAGACACCTATCTTTCCTCCTTGTGTGTCAGTACTGCTAACTATATAGGTAGTAGGTATTCCCTGTAATACTATCATATATCCCCATATGTCCTTATATGCAAGTTGAACCTCAATTTATTGGCTAAAGTAGTACCTGAATAATCTCCTAGATCATTATTCAGTGATAATTGTCTACATATCTGCAGTCTTGATGCTCAAAAGGATAGGGCTATCATATTCGAGTTCAGAAGGAACCATAAATAGTATTTGCCTGCTGTAAAGCTTCGACATCAACTCGAGCCGCTTCATGCTCCTTCAGGATAAATTTTTCTCTTTTCTTTGAACTCTTCACGTTGTCTCATGATAAATTCCCTCTCTTCTTTAGTCTGTTCATGATCTGGTCCGAACTTTCTTTCCATTTCTTCGATTATCCTCACCTCTGCAACCTCCGCTTCTTTCCAAAGATGTTGCCCCAAACAAACCTCTCTCAACTTCGCAAAATCCAAGAAGTCAAGATGACCTCCATCCTTTGTCATTTCATGGCCCTCTAAAACGTTGAATACAAGTTCTCTTGCCTCTGTATCACGACCTTGTTTATTATAGATCACAGCTAATTGGATCATCATTTTCACGATCCCAGAATGTTCGTTTCCGAGAACTTTCTGCAGTTTTTTGAGCCAACTCCTTTGAAAGACCTCGGCCTCCAGGAGCATGCCTAAGTTGCAGTATTCATTTGCAAGGCTCTGCATAGAGCTGAAAGACATATGATGGCTGTAATCTGGTCCTAAAATTTCCATATCAAGACCCAGGGACTGTTGGAAAACATTCTCCGCCTCCTTCCACTTTCTTTGTTTCCAATATACCTCTGTAAGATCTCTCATGATGAATGTTCGTTGGGGATTTGCTGGCCCCAAAATCTCATTTAATAAAGCTTGATGATAAAGATCCTCTGCTTCTTCCCATTGACTTTGTCCTGAATATAATTCGGCCAGGGCTATTTTTGATCTGGAAATCGGCCAGTCGTATTCGGACGGATTTACCTTGCTATCTCTGAATGAGTGCATCTGACCCACTTTTTCTTGATCTTCGTCTCGCCGTACAAGTCCACTTGGTCTTTCCCCAAGGCTCCGATGCCCGGAGCTCGAATCAATCTGCATGATAGAGGAAAGTTTGGTTTCAACCTCCAAAACCTTTCGAAGAACTGCTTCCGCATCGGAAAATCGGCCCTTTTTGACATATGCACTTGCCAAGAATGGCATGATTTGGACTGCCTCAGGGCTCTCTGGGCCATGAAAATTTGCAGAATATTCCATAACTTCCTCCAAAATGGTCTCCTCTTCTTCCAAGCCCAATCGACCCCCATGAGCCAAGCCCATCAACATTCTCAAATAGAGTGTATCCGGGTGATTCGCTCCTAATAAGGCTTTTCTCGCATCATAAGCCGCTTGAATCATTTCCAAGGATTCCCTGCCTGGTCGCTGTCCGGCAAAACATAGATAGGCCAAGTAAAGCAAACTAGCCCAGTCTGTTAATGCATCCTCCCTTGTCGGTCGTTGCATATAAGCCACCTGTACATGCGGTAACAAAATTCGACTTGTCTTCCATTGACGAGTGGGATTTGCGCGAAAATTAGCAGCAAAACCCTCAAGAAACTGTGCTTGGCAATCTTCGAATTCTTTATGCACTCTCAGCCAGTTTCGAGTGGCTAGTTGGACCAATCTGTGCATTTCAAAGGTTTTTCCATCTGCGCTCTGAGAGATGAACAAAAGATCCCTCAATATCTGGATATCATCTTCAAAATCGTCACTGGACATTGAATCGGTATCTTCTCCGGGCTCTGGGCATGTTCGAAGCAAGCTTTCCGGGATGCCCTGTCTGTCACAGAAGCTCGCTCGTGATAAGATGGCTGCGGCTGATGGTCTAGTGCGTCGAACATGGTTGAAAGATATTTGCCAGGTATCCATGATTGTATTCTCCGCTTCATAGTCACGAAGTGGGTTGCTTGGCTCGGTTTGTAGTAGTTTGATTCGTTTCCGATCATTTTTTTCGAAGTCCTCCAGGTACTGCGTCACAGAGCTGCGTTCTGCTCTCTTATTAAGATAGGCTACTGCCTGTGCAATAGCAAGAGGCATATAGTCCAGTTTCTCGACCAGTCTCTGGGCATCTTCTTCCTTTGCTGGAATCAATAGCTTCTTCTCAACAAGTGCCAAGGCGTGAGCTTGATCCATCGGCTCAACCAAGATGATGTCTCTCTCATAGACCAGCTTTAAAGCAACTTCCTTGCTCCTCGTTGTGATTATGACCGAACCATTCTGCGAACGAGGCAAGTATGTTAAAAAAGAATCTAATCTGATTCTTTTGCTCCTCGAACCCTCTTCATGTGACGGGATTGGCTGATCAAGAAAGAAGTCATCTAGATTATCAATCATCAAAACCCACTTCCCTTTTCTTTCATCTTGGAGCCAGTTGCAAACCAATTGAAAGATGTTTGATTATTTGTTATGTCGACCGGGGATTTTCAGTGTCTCTGCAAGCGCGAGGTAACTCGCTTCAAATCGAGAAGGGTTACTAGCATGAATCCAAAATACCCACATCTTGGGATCCGCTTCACGAATTCGATACGAGGATTCGACGAGTAATTGGCTTTTGCCGACGCCACCTAGCCCGACTAGAGCCACACGAGCTGATTGGGAACATTTGGAATGTATTTCAGAAGAAATAGATCGTCGTTCAATGAATTCCGAGTCTCGATTGAACGGAACGGTGGAGCAGGGCTCGGGAGGGGTCTCTGGTCTTTCTGCATCGCCTTGATTCAGTCCCTCAACCCTGGAGTTAATCTGTCATATACACTGAACAATTTCTGTATCAACTTACGATGTTCGATATTCAATGTAGCGTTAAAAGTGCCGTTGTTAATGCCAAACTGGAACCCTTCGTTTATCCCAGGGAATGAAAACGACGGGTCCATATTAACCACGATCTTATGGCACCCGATAGGTTTCAGCGGTCAGCTAGATGTCTAATTTACGGAGTCTGGGTGAACCGATTGGATTCCCATGGGAATAAGAGCATAAATGATAAACATGAAGCAAAAGTCAGACTGTGCTGAGGCTGGTGTGTATCAGGTGACTGCTTTGCCCCGCGCTAAATGTGATTAAATGCGCATTTGCAAGGATCTGAAAAGGCAGTGCTTCTCTCCAGCCCCCTCAAGTTGTCACTTCTCTACAATAGAGCAGACGAAGAAAACTGGGAGGATAATTCTACCCAGAGTTTTACTTCAAACTTTACATGGGGTGGTGCCAATATCAGACAGTTATTTCAGCACCAGCTTGGCGCTGAAAGCGTTGAACGCTGTTACTAGCTTATACTCGGTTTTCTACAATGGCAAGGCTCGCAGTTGAACCCCCTGGTTTGACAAGTGATACCTTATACAAGCTTCATGGGCAAATTAATGAAAGAGTAGGTATGCTTATTTAAATTCGCTGCCTCTTGAGAACTAGAAACATGTAAACGCCCACTTTTTGGTATCCAAATCCAAAACAAGAACCGATGACTTCGTAACTGGAGTAGAGACGGAGAAACTATGTACTTTACTCAGCCATCTCATCATCATCACCCTCACCATTACCCCAAAGACCCTCAATCTTGAACTCCTTAGCCCACTCCGTAACGACCTGGGTCGTATCGACTCCAGAGCCGGGAGCAGTGTCAGCAGCATCAGCTGCAGCAATGACGGGGAGAGCAGGGGCGTTGGCCCAGCCCTGGATACGACCATCTCTCCAATCATTGATGACGGTCATGGCGGCGCTCTCGACGTTGGGAATACCGCCCTTTCCGAGACGTCCACGCTTGCGAGCAACCTGGATCAGGAAGTCGGTGGTCTTATCGCCGTTGGTGGGGAAGAGGGAGGTAATGCCGTAGACGTCGAGCATCTTGGCGATCATGTTCTCGGAGGATGATAGACGCTTGATGAGGAGGTTGACGGCTGGGATGGGGTCCTCGATCTGCTTGGGGGGAATGGCGTTCAGCAGGATCAGACGAGCTTGCTCGTTCTCCTTGGACTTCTTGCCGGTCTTGCCGTTTGTGCTGGGGAAGACGATACCGGGTGAGTCGATCAGCTTCAGCTTGTTGTCAAGCTTGACGGAGCGCATGTTGGTGGTGACACCGGCCTCGGCGCCAGTTGGGCAGGCGTTGCTGGAACCCTTGTTCAGACGGGCTGTCAGGGCGTTGATCACGGACGACTTGCCGACGTTGGGGTAACCGATAACACCGACAGAGATGGAGCGCTTCAGTTGCTTGCTGTGGGCGTAGGACTTGAGAGCGCGGAACAGGGTCTCGGAGGTTCCCTTGACGGTCAATTGCTTGTGGTCGAAGCTGTGGGCGTTGCCGCTGCCGTTGGAGGCCTTCAGCGGCAGGGTAGGGAAGTATCGGCGCAGGTGAATGAGCCAAGCCTTGAGAACGGGGGGAGGGACAAGATCGATCTTGTTGAGGATCAGAATCAGACGCTTATTTCCAGCGTCTGCGGCCATGATCTCGCGCTCAACCTCCTTTGAACGAGTGCCCTCGGGGTCACGGGCATCAAGAACGTACAGCACAACATCAGCCGCCTCAGTCACAGACTTGAAGACCTTGTCGAATTGGCGCCGTGAGCTCTCCTTGGAGGGGTTCTTTGTGTCAACGAGGTCAGGGGCAGAGTCGAAAGTGATTCCACCCTCCTCATCATCCTCATCCATCTCGTCGTCATCCTCCTCCATTTCATCATCTTCGCTCTCGTTGTCCTCGTCGTATTCCGTAGCGCGAGCCCGTGCGGAAGCAAGCAGGGCAGCCATTGGGTTCGAGTCATCGCCCTCTGCATCCATAGCATCATCCAGCATATCATCGTCGTCCAGGTCGATTTCCACCTCCGCTTGATCGCCACCTTGAGCTTTCTTGGCTTCAATCTTGCGGGCTCGGGCCTCGTCGCGAATTCGCTGTTGCTCCTCGGCCTTCAAGCGCTTCTTCTCCTCGATATCATGGAGAAGCTTATCCTTGAAAGGGAACAGGCTGGGAATGCCGGGGTCCTTCTTGATCTTAGACCGCCATTCGGGGTTCTATAGTAAAAATGTCAGTATTGGGTATGAAACAACGCCAAACCAGATACCAAATGAACGATTGCACCAGAATGATAGCCACATACCTGCTTAGCAAGCTTTCTCTGCTTTTTTTGCTTGGCAACAGAGGCCTTTTCAATTTTGTGACGGAGACGAACGGGAACCCGCTTTGAGGTTTTGCCTATTAGATGTTAGATGGACTGTGAAAAAGGACAAAAAAAGCACCCAGCTATTCTCCGGGCGACTCTTGAGAACATACCGAATCCTGACTTAACCATCTTGCCGGTTGACGTGGTAAAATGGCAGAGACGAAGGGAAAGTAATGGCCCGCCGAACCGATTGTCTTTCCTCGAAAAAGTTGCAGCGGACTCGGCGATCGGCCTTTCCAGTTTTTCCGCTTATCGAAATCGTGGGCTGTGGAAAATTAGTTTCTCCGCTCGCCGGACAGCGATGGCGGGTTCTTTCCCAATTTGGAAGGGCAGCCGGTGGAGATTCGCGATTTCGTCAACTTCAATTCTTAACTCTTTAATTCTCTCTCGTTTTCTTTTCTTTTCTCTTCTTTATAGACTGCATTCGTTGCATTATAGAGGTTGTCTTTCATCTTCGACACACTTGCATCTTCTTTTCAATCTCTTCTCTCCCTCCGATCAACCTCCGATTCTTCCCCCGCATCACCCCTCCCCCGCGATGTCTCCCTCCGCAACAGTATCTTTCTCTGCGCCTGCGCAAACCTTTACCTTCGATGGTATCCTCTCGGATTTTGATGGCACAATTGTGGACTCTACAGATGGTGAGTAGACCTGGAGCCGCTATGGGCGCATACACTAGTATGTGTTGTAGAATTCACAGCTGACTATATATCTCCGAGTCAGCCATTGTCAAGCACTGGCACAAGTATGTGCAATCTAAGCTGCAACAACCGCCAATATAAAACAAGATCTAACACAATGTACTTGCAGAATCGGAGCCGAGTTAGGCGTCGACCCCGAGACTATCCTAGCTACCTCCCACGGCCGTCGAAGCATTGATACTATGGCCCTTTATGATGAGTCAAAGGCCAATTGGGAATGTACGTACTTTCCTCTATATCCTCTCCATGCGAGAATCACAATATCCAAAGCAACCCTATACATTGACGACCCCTCTCAACTCAATGCTCGGTGTATACACTACATATACTAACCATGCCACTTTATAGATGTCAACTACATCGAAGGCCGCATCCCTAAAGAATACGGATCCGACGCAAAGGAAATCCCTGGAGGTCGTGATATGCTCCGTGCCCTCGAAACCTCTGGCGCCAAATGGGCTGTCGTGACCTCGGGTACCCGCGCCCTCATCGACGGCTGGCTCGAAGTTCTCGGCCTCACACACCCTGAGAACCTCGTTGTTGCCGAGGATGTGCCACTTGGCAAGCCTGACCCCCGCTGCTACCTTCTTGGTCGCAAGCTTATTGGGGCCGAAGACTCAAACTCCATTCTTGTGTTGGAGGATGCTCCTTCGGGAATCAAGGCAGGTAAGGCTGCTGGATTCAAGGTTCTAGCTCTGGCGACGACACATTCTTTGGACAAGCTGCGTGAAGCCGGAGCGGACTGGATTGTTGAGGATTTGAGAAGTCTGGTTGTTAAGGGCGTTGTTGATGGGAAGGTTCAGGTTGAGATTCTCAATGCCCTGCAATAGATTTCTCGCATTTTCGCTTTCACCATAATGACAAGCTGATGACTTTTTTTCACCCTTTACCTCACTTGATTTGGCCTGGCCTGGTCTAGCCTGGTCTGGCTTGGTATTATCGTCACTCTGTACTCCGTACAATCCACTGGTTCCAAGGAATATCTAAGTGACCTACTGCATGTACATGAATACCGTATCCGGTCCTTTCTAGCCGGTCACGGTCACGGTATGGTTGAGACGTCTTGGCTGCAGGGGCTAGGGGTGGAGGAGACTAGACTTTGATGTCCGGTTGCACAGCATAGACAGGGTTGCGAGGAACTCAGATAAACGTGCACACAGGTTGTACAAGTCGCGGCTTTTCTCTTTTGCTGGGCACAAGACTCCGGCTCATTGGTGCTTCATTTATGACTCGGGTGTACTTTTGCTCTGCCTTACTTCACCCGTGGTACCTTTTATTTCTCATACCACCTGATATATGTACGTCGCTACCAAGGAAGAGCTCGAGCTCGAACCGTCTTGGAAGATAGGTATGACCCCGGGGATGTGAGGATCATCAATGAGTGCCGAAAAAAAAAAACATGCCTACCTAGAATACTTGGAAGTATTTTACTTTTGAATAGGAGCAAGCGCAGGGCGTAGAAATTGTCCACTCATAGTACTTTCATAGTACTTGAATGCTAGAATCCCGAGATTTCAGTTCAATCTGATGGCGTTTGGGTTGCACGATGTTGCTCGGGGCATCATCATCACAGATGAGATCACTTTCAACCAACTGGGTAAATACCTATGATCCTTACTAGGTATTATCCTATCCTATGATGGAATGCCGAGCCCTGAGACCCCACGAAACGTGATCGACGTCCGATCGGCGTACTAATATGGATCGAAGAGATATGCACCAGGATCATTATTGAGGCAATGTGAGGCGAGAAAGGGAGAGATATTTCTACTCCTGCTCCATACCCTTGACTTAGTAAGAGCCTCGATGTAACTCCATGCGGGGACTACAAACAGAAACAGACGGCGTGATGACAGCATGAAACTCGAATTAACAAGGATAAGATCCTGATACTGTACAGGGACAATCCCTCAAGGATATCATTCCTGTTTTTTACATCTCGCAAACCGGCCTGCGTTGCATTTCCGAATCCCAGAGCCACCACCATGGGTGTCAGTGGTGGCGGTTTTTCAAAACCTTTTAGCCAACAGAAGCTACGACAGCTGCTGTGGCAGCATCTGTCGCATCTAGCTGCAAGAACTCGATGCTGAAACACCCTTGCACATCCTTGCAGGAAATCAAAAGTAGACAAACCAGACGACAAACTTGATGACAAACAACATACGGTAGTACATACTCCGTAGGTATAGTATGTACTTACAGCTCTTTCATCTCACCTCGTAGCTAGTCAACGAGGAGCTTACGGGCTTGTCCGTAGCTTGGTCCGGCCCTACTGCAAGCAACTGCAGCAGCTCCGTAGATGCAGAGACAAGGTATACCCTAGTGATCGTCTGCGAACGACAGTTCATGCAAGTTTGGCAATCCCAGCGATATCGGGTTGAATATGGGGACTTGATCGTCCCGAGTTCAACCGCTACGAGTTGAGATCCAGACTGCCTGTCCCGTAGTGTACAGCGTACAGAGTACCTACAAGGTAATGTAATTGATGATTTACTTGGGCACTTCTCGCTGTGGTCAGTGCACAGTGGCGAGTGATGACAACTGTACTATACAGAAAATCGTAGTCATGCGCTGAGCATGTACATACAGTACTCTGTTCTTACTCTGGGTTCTCGTAAAATACATCGGCTCCGAACCTGCATGTTTCTGCAGTCCTGTACAAAGAGCCGTTCACGAGGGAATTTGCTTACTGTATGCCCCGGCAACGACCCTGGAGAAGATCACTCTCAATTTTCATTCGTGGATCGAAAAGGGTTGTGCCCAGAATGCTCGGTACGGAGCGCATACAGGAGGGAAATCCAAGTTACAAACGACAAGTCCGGCCGAAAGGCGTGTGGAGCATTGACATTGGGGACGGATAGGACAGGGTGCTTTCCTATAGGATTAATAGAAACGAGAAACGGGTAGAGCAAAGGCTGAAGCTTCCTGAATCGTCCAGTTGCAGAGCTTCTCGGTGAGAAGAAATGCAAGGGGGACGGGCGGGGAGATGAAGGTGTTGGGTTGCATCTGCGCACGGGTCGGCAGATGCTTCTCTCTACGCAGTTTGAATATCACAATCAGGTTGAACAGCTGGTGCAAAAGTGATATCCACTACGGAGAACGGGAGATGGGGTCAGGACACGGGGAACTGTTTCCCCCAATGTTTGAAGAACGATGTAAACATCATGGTGATCACTTTGCAGAACGAAATGATGCAAATCAATCCTAGCAATGCCAGCATCAGCCGCCAGCGCCAACTCACTTTCATGGCATGCGTGATGGCGGTGGTGGCTGATGCAGCTTCATCACATACATCAGAGTTTCTCTTGTCGCTTGTTTTCTTTTCTTTTGCTTTTTTCTTTTTCTTCCTGGATTCCGATCTGGACCACAGTATCGGGACTGCTCTGGTTCGAACGGCTGTGCTGAAGCCAATCCCTGCAGGTAGCTCTCCCGAGCGGGTTGGGTTCGTGGAGGGGGAGAATGCTTTCTTTTCTTTCTTTTCTTTTTTTCAGATCATCGTGTTGCATGCGTCGCTTAAGAGTTAGCAGCAAAAGCAAGAAGAAAAAGAAAAGCAAAGACAGAGAACCCTTCCCGCAGATCTGGCCCGTCGAATTGACAAATAGTTGGCCGCGGGACAGTGGGAAATGGACTTGGACATGGACGTGGACCCTGACAAGCCCCTCGCAGTGCAGTAGTTTGGCTGCAGGTTGATTCCTGCGCGGGACACAACGCACCGCCACAGGCAGCTCAGCTCAGCCACAAGGGGGACTCTACTTACCTAGGTTACCCTAACGAGGTTACCCTAACTAGGGTACCTAGTTACTGTAGTTACTCCATACAGTACCCAGTATGGATTACTGTACTCTCACTCCGTACGGAGACTGTGTGAAGGGGTGGGTAGATCGATCACATTCGAATAGATTGGAAATGGGCTCGAGATCTCAGCCACCACACACTATTGCGACCGAAATACTCCGAACCCGCTGCAGAAAGGGAGCGAAATGACCAGTCAGGCGGAAGTTATGGGCCTGATGGGCCAGACGGGCCAGATGGGTCAGTGTCAGGCTCAGGCTCAGACATGTTCTCTCTTTTTCGCATGCGATGAGAGTTGAGATCCAGGGGTGACCAGGCACCAAGGAATACACATGTACCTAACTGAGGTACAGCCACTCTCACGAGAGTTTCAGCGACCCGGCATACTATGCTGGAAGTACAAGTACGAATTGGCGTCGATGTCGATTGCTGCGGACGGGCTAGGAGTACTCCGTAGTCGATCTGAGGATCCCCCATACCCATGTCCAATGCCAAGCCGCCACTTCCTCTTCGGACGGCATCAGTAAGTATGGCCTATCGGTATGAACAAGACAGAAGAGAAAAAGGGAGCGACTTTCTGTCGTCACACTTTCTCATCTCGTCGATCATGACGCCGCGGAAAAGTCGGGGAATTTCTGGCGATCATGTTGGGGGGGTAAGTAGGAGCATTGTTGCTTCTTCCTTTTTTCTTCCCCTGCGTGTTCCGTATCTGCACCGTGCTTTTCTGGGCACTTTTGCGTTTAGCCGACTACTCCTACTCCGTAAGTAAGAGCACACACAATTTTCCTTTCCCTCCCTCTATTTGAGATACCTTGATCCGCCGTAACGGTTCACGCCAGATCCAATCAATAGTCGGATGGGGCTAAGGGATCCGAGCGGGTGCGTTGCAGATCAATCCAGGGGGACGTCAAGTGCAGATCCTCCCTGGGTGACGGAGTTGACGGAGATCAGTGCAACGAACGGAGTACGGAATAGGTAAATTTACAGTACTTACTCACGGTACTCACGGTATAGTGGGGAAAAAGGCCATGCACGCCATGGGATCCGCAGGGATTTCCATAGCATCGACCAGGTGGGGGTTGTACCTGTTAGTATACAGTATGAGAGGTGATGAGGGGGAGAGATTCTCGATTTGGCTGAAACTAATGCCTACGATGAGGAGACTACTGTTGTCTGGGGGCTTGGCTTGGCTGTGCTCGAGCTGTGTATGGAGTCCTGTAGGGAGGTGATTTTTTGGCACCTCGGGTGACCATGTGTGCTGTGGAGCATTGACTCGATCATGTCCATGGTCCATGGTTCCTGGTCCCGCTATACTTACAGTAATGTGGAATGTGGAATGGATGGTTTGATTTCAAGCTGACTACGGAGTAGTATAGTAGATACACGAATGAGAGTGGTTTAGATGTGATTTGCAACTCTGATAGGCGCCCCTACTGCACGTGAAGCTTGAAAGGGACTGACGGTGATCATCAATCCAGTCGATCACGGCATTCTCAACCCAGGACTCCCGGTCTGTCGCCCTCTACAGCTACGGATGATAGATGAGTTCATCAGGACGTGCGTGTTTAGAGTTCGCAATTCTGGGCTTCAAAGGGCACGGAGCCCCGTGGCCACGTTGTCTGCTCCATCGGATTGACGTGGATCTACTCTTACCCAAATGGGTTGCTTCTTGAGATGGGCGATGCTCCAATGCTCCATTTTTCTCCGGGGAGGAAAATGAGAACTACCCCCACTCCAGGTCCCCGGGCGATTATAAGTGGTTTATCGACCCGATCAAATGGAGCCTAATGGTTGCGTCGGATGTGCTTCGGGTAGCAAAACAAGCAGATCGCCTTTGAGGATCACCAAGAGGGGTATAGCGAGGATCCGTACTTAGACAAAATACTTAGCCAGGTGTTCGGAGTACGCGCTCCAACAAAGGTTCCGTTAAGCCGGGATTTGTCCCCTCATCTTGAGTTTATCCATGCTGAAAGAAGATACTCTGTCTGGAGTACGTTCTGTACTATACCCACGGGGTACGGTGTAGGAGCTCTACTAAAACTGGACTTGGTACATTCCTACGTACTTACTCTGTACTCCGTACTGTAGGGATATCGGCTGTGGCACATCCAACTTTATCCGGATTGTGAACGATCAAACCGGAACCTCGCCGACTCCAGTCTTTAAACTTTGTGAACAGGGGTGTTGTGCAACGTTTTCCTGTCAAGAAGCAGATCACGACGCCGGTGAAAGGTAAGCTCACGGAATTGATGTCGACGATATGCCCGCATGGGGAACGGGAACGACAGGCAGATCCAAGCGACCGTTGAAAGGAAACTGGGATCACGGCAGCAAGTTTTACAGGCTCGAGCGTTTTGCGCCGTCCGATTGAGCATGAACTGCAGCTAGAAAGATGAGTCTTGAGGTCATCACCCTTTCCCGTAGGCCCGAACAACAAGCTTGAGTGGATTGCATGTGCATCCTGCTGCATGAGGGGCAAGGAGGACAGAACAGAACAGCTCCAGAGCCAGAGCCAGAGCCAAAGCCAAAGCCAGGCGAGTCAGAGCAAGCCAAGGCAGGGCGAATACCAGTTCTTGTGGCGTCACCCCTCGTGACTTGAGTTGCAGGGAGCCTCTCGATCCAGGACGTTTAGCGCCGAGTTGACCAGGGTCAACCAGACTACTGGGCCGGCCGAGTCACGATTTGTGTTACGCTGCGGATCAAACAATGGGGCGAGGCGAAATCGGAATGTCACTAGGGGGAAGGAAAAGAATACCGATGGTATGGAGTGTACAGAGTAGAGGGGGAAAGGGTAAAAGGGTACTACGGAGCCAAAAAAGCACGTAAAAACGCCAAACAAAGCTCGGTAGATCCTCTGGAGGGATCGTCAACTATTGATGTTTAGCTCGGCCTTGGCGGGGTTCCAATCCACTCCCAAGGCTGGGTTTCGCAGGGTGATTGTGTCGGGTGGGCTAGCTGACAGATAGCTGACAGACATGTTGCTTCAGGTCTCAATAGTGCGTTCGGGTAGACATCATCGATCCTCCGCATGGCGATCGGCCCTCCATCGTTGCACCGGGGAGCGCATCCGATCTCGTCAGACCCAGTCAGTCGGAAATGTGGTACTCCGCGTAGGTCCTGTAGGGTATTTCGTAGAAAGGGGGGTGGAGGAGAGGGAGAGACGAGTGGAGGGAAAGCTCGTACCCTCGGCGAGAAGGCGCCTTTGTATCCAATGGGCGTGAATCATGCAGGCCAATCACCGTGACGACGAACCGCAGTGCAGTGCGTGCAGAGTGCAGAGTGCAGTGACCGAGGCTCGAGTAGGTACAGTACTCAGTACTCCGAGTTGAAGGCAGCCTGTTCCAGCGAAGCTGGAACTGGCTGACTCGCGACAGATCTGAGTAAAGTTTTTGAGTATGGAGTGGATTTGAAATTTAATTAAAAAGAAAAGAAAAAGGAACAGAAAGATCCACGACCCACAGTCCACAGTGCACATCCACCAGCAAGTCTTCAAGATGGACTCGAGGAGATCAGAAGAGCATCCGAGAGGTTCAGACATGACGCTAATGCAGGAACTGGCAGGGATAATACGTGACTCTGTACAGTACAGTACACAGTACACGCTGTATGGCACTACAATACTACTACTAAGTACTGCGTATTGTGACCATACCGTATACCGCCCTCCACACGGAACCATGGATCGATTGTTGACATTAACTATACGAGTTGAATAGTAGAGGAGATAGAGATATCTATTATTCTACGGATTATATTCTATGAGAATGAATGAATACAGTATAGGATGTATGCCTATAGGTACAGTACAGAATGTCACTGGACCCGGTGGGCCTGACCTCAAACAGCGGTTGGATCTAGCGTTGTTGGCACATCCCATGTGCTCAGGCGAGATCGGAATGTGTTAGATCAGACACAGTAAGTACTCACAGCAACTACTGCTCTACTATACCAACCCTGTAGTATAGAATACAGTCTACAGTCTCTATCTACATTTACTCACGACTCACGACTCTACCAATACCCGACTGAGCACTTTGTATACGCCACCCCCTAGCAAGCGGGCGGTAGCGTCCTCCACGGGCCCCGAGTGGAGAATTGGATATTTGTAGCCCCGTTTCCTGTGCGTGGAGCTAACCCGGAAGGGAGACGATCAGATCTCAGCGCCATCTCCGATGAGCGTGGAACAGTCTGCCGTACATTACGGGGTGCTGTGACTGCGTATGGGAAATACACAGCCAGTAAAGTGCTGAGGGAGAGTGACAGGGCCAACCTGTTCTCCATTCCCCCCGACTTTCTTCCTCTTCCTCTTTCATCACTTCGCGACATTTCCTTTCTTTTTTTTTTCTTTTTCTTTTTGCGCCATACACTCCTTTTTGATTCGATCTGATCTACCCCCCGTCTTTCCTTAACTACCGGGTTTCTTATACTTGCGTTCCTGTTTGATTTTCTTACATTACTATTCAACTATTCAACTATTCAACCACTCATCGCGACTCCCTCCCTCATCCACCATATCCAACCATCACCATCACCACCACCACATAACTACTTCACTATCACCATATGCCTTTCTGACTCTGATATAATACCTCCTCCTAGCTGCCCTCTCCTTTGCAGCGACCACTACTTCCTCTCACTATTCATTCCTTTGTACCTGTCAATACTATTCACCTCTCCTTTCCCGCCGCCATGAGTTACATTCACCCCTCATGGAATTATCCCGCCCACTCGGGTCTCCCTATGGACCACACAATGGCCTACGACCCTTCCATGATGCCCCCTCCGATGATGCACCCCATTGATGGTTATATGTACCCTCACCCGCCCATGGAGATGATCGACTATTACCACCAGCCCATTATGGACTACGACGAATACACAGAGAACCTGTCACGCCCACGTTTGACCAAGGAACAAGTCGAGACTCTTGAGGCCCAATTCCAGGCTCACCCAAAGCCCAGCAGCAATGTGAAGCGTCAATTGGCCGCTCAAACAAATCTGAGCCTGCCCCGCGTTGCAGTATGTCCCTCGTGGTCCAACATTCTCCCCGTCGAGAACGATTTGTGCTAATCCGTTAAATAGAACTGGTTCCAAAATAGACGCGCCAAGGCCAAGCAACAGAAGCGTCAAGAGGAGTTCGAGAAGATGCAAAAAGCAAAGACCGAGGCCGAGGAAGCCGCGCGCCGGAAGTCCGAGCCCGTGGACCAACAGTCCGAGTCGCAGCAACAACAATCGTCCTCCGCACCCAAGGAAGAGCCCGAGCGGCCTCCCACCCCAAAACAATCCTCCGCTACCCCCGCCCCCGAGAACACAACACAATCCGAGGCCTCAGCCAAGGGGAAACACCACAAGACAAAGAGCGAGTCGGCTCGTGAGGCGACATTCGCGTCCCTTCAGCGAGCCCTCAATGCCGCATGTGCGGCACGCACCCGTTTCTCCCGTAAGGGCTCCCGCAGTAAGCCGGATTCCGTGCCGGAAGATGAGCCGATCTCGCCGACCTCCATGGCCCCGCCCGCGACGGTCCCTCAGTCACAGGAGAAGAGACAACAACAGCAGCAGCCACAGCAACAGCAACAACAACCTGCCTACAACTCGGGCTACCCCGAGTGGGCCGGTGTCAAGGAAGATGCCTCTTGGGAGCCATCCCACACTCAACCTGAATCCACCTCATTCCACTCTACCAGCCAAAGCATTCCCGAAATCCCGACCTCTCACTCCGTACAGCAAAACACCAATGCCTACTCCGGGGCTCAATTCCAGGGCGAGGAGTGGACAGAGTCTCACAAGGAGATGTCTCCTCAAAATATCGGAGCTGATGGCAACATGGGCTACAACATGCAGTACCCAATGCAAACACCCAACATCTCAATTTCCCGACGGGAGTCGTCAGATGCTCTATCAACTACCCTGAACGGAATTGGAATTTGCACAGCTGAATCTGGAATGCCCGCGTTGAACCGAGGTGGATCATGGGATAAGTCTGGAAAGGAACTCGATCTCGCCGCGAGACGCAAGCGCCCTCGTCCCGCTGCCATTGGCACTTCCAACACACGGTCGCTAGCTGCCTCAACTTCCATGTCTTCTCTCTCCCCAACAAGCCGAATGCCAAGTTCCGGCGCTGGCAACTCAATGAGACACTCAAAGTCAACTCAAAGCCTCAACTCCCGGTACGCCGGTGTACGCAAGGCTTCAGCTGCCCAGCGCTCTCCTCTGAACTTCACATTCGCCGAGTCAGGCTCCATGAAATCAAGCAAGGCCGAGATGCTACGCCCATCCGTCTCATCCACAACCCTGGCTCCACCAACCCCCTTGACACCCCAGGACTTCCAGCATTTCATGCCAGCCTCGCCAACTGAAAGCAACTATTGCCTATCAGCACACTCAACAACTCAATTCTTCCCAACCTCTCAGCCAATGCAAGTCAACATCGCCTCTCCTCCAACTACTCCGCTAGACATCTACTCCCCATTCACATACCAAAACGTCGCTCCACCAATGTCAGCCCCGGCCCAAGTCTCAAGCTTCCCGGAGTACGTGACCTGCGATCCTGTCCCCATGTCCGCTCGAAGCTGGGCAGACACAGGTTCACTTTCATCACCGGAGTTCCAAAGCGGTTTACAAGTTCCACACTCAGCAACCGTATCTCCAATCGGGTACGATGCGACCGTCGAACACACAGGTCAAACCTTTGGAATGGAACCTGTCTCCGAATCCCCGTCTTTAATCTATTCGATTGATGATGCTGATTTGTCGGGTTCGTTGGATGAGAGGAAACATGCTGAGTTTAGGATGCATGATTTTTCGGAACAACAGCATGATCCGCATGGATATGCTGGTCATCATTTGGCTCATAAGCCTAAGGCTTATACTTTTGCTAACAATGCTACTCCGACTAATTATTCCTCCTGAAAAGCGTCTGACTCGTCTGGACTCGTCTAGTCTAGTCTAGTCTGGTCAGATGGATATGAATGAGAAATGTGCCGCGATAAATACGCTTTTTGTCTGGGACGAACCGCTACGCATCTTCTCCCCTTTGCGATTGTTTATTTTGCGTTGACTTTATCTCCCTTTTTTTGTGTGTCACTGTCCTCTTGTTACTTTTTAACCTGCCCACGGGCATCCTGTCTATTCACTCCAACGCTCCGCTTCGCACGGAGACAACACTGTCACTTTTCTACCCTTTTTTTTTCTTGACTTTTTTCCCTTTTGATCTGATCTCTTCACATATGCCTTTTTCTCTTCTACTGTCTGTTTATTTTGGTGTGGTTCCACCAGGGGTTATTTTACATATTCGGAGCATCGTTTGCATTTGTGTTTATTGGCCTGGGAATTGATATTTGGTGTCCGATACGACTTTTAATTTTCTAACGAGTTCGCGCCTGTCGATCTCAAGTTTATTTATTTTCTCCTTCTTCACTTTCACACCACCTTTTCTTCATTTTTTTTTTTTTTTTTACTTTCTGAGTCTATTTATCTTGGTTATATGTCACTTTTGGAAATGGTTTTATTGGTTTTTGTTTTGTTCTGGAATGGAATGGAATTGATTGGGTATTGGATTTGGATTTGTTTTGCATATCTCAGCATTTGACTCTTTGATACATACTGTCACGTCTATAGCTTTTTTTTCTTCTTCTTTCTCTTCCCTTCTTCTGTCTCTTTTTTTTCCCTCTCTCTTTCTCTTCTTTCATATCTTTTTTTTTCTTTTCTCATACTTATTTTCCTCTTTTTCCCTGTCTCATAATCCAAAAAACGGGGTGATGTGATGTCGATGTCTGTTAGTCGAATAAAGTTGATCCAAATCTCTGGTCCACGAACTTCCGTAGCCCTAATTTACTCAACTCCGTAGTTACTACTAGTAGTAGTGGTACCATAGTAAGGTCTAACTACCTCAAATGTCATCGTCAACTCTAGCTAATTCAAGTGTAATCTCCGAAGTTCATCCAACCACTTAGTTTGATGCGCACGTGTGGTAGTCGATAGGACTGCCGACGTTCTCTAGTCAGGGCGACTCCACTGCGGGGCGCCTCGTCACTCGCTGTTAACCAAATTGGTGCTATAACTAAGTAACTCCCAGCATCCGACTCGGCAAGGAGTACTCTTAGCACTAACTAGTGTTATAGTACGGAGTACTAACTGTCGACCTCGGAGAGAAAAACACCTCCCCAGCCGTTTTCTTTCTGACTCGACTATAAAGAGTCCATGCCGATCGCTAAACTCAAATTCCATTTTTTCTACTCTCAGAAAGCCTACTTCTTCACGTATCCGGGCAACACAAGACTTCTGTCAACCGTTTAAGCGGAAACCTCGGTCTATACTTGCCAACTCCAGTCCAGCCAGATGAAATTCTCCTCGATTACCCCAGCCCTACTGGGTCTCGCTGCCTCGGTGACAGCTTACTCTGTGGAATATTCTACAGAGACTGGATATTTCTTGCAAGATGAGAGTTCGACTGATGCGTCGACATTTGATTATGTATGATCCTCATCCCATAACTACCTACCCTACCCTACTCCGTACTTGTTATTTGATTTCACACTATGCTGGCCACATCCATGGGTCGTCTGTATAACCCTTTCTAATCTCAATTAATTCTCTATTAGACTGCTGTTAACTTCGGCTTGATCAATCGGACATACCCCGCAGACAGTCATCTCAAGCACTCTCACCACTATACCCAGTGGGAACGCTTCTACCACCAGGTCCAGAAGCTCAATCAGAACTCGCCCAAGAATGTCGAGTACAAAGTCTTGTTTCTTGGTCGTCATGGTGAGGGCTATCATAACGCTGCGGAGAGTTATTATGGTACACCCGCTTGGAATGTGAGTATCACCTCGCCCCCTTTCCCTTTCCCTTTCCCCTTCTCTCTTGCTTTTACTTTTCCCCGCATTCAAATCTCCGCCGATGTGGGGGACACGGAATGGAATACTACATAGTATTTCCTCTCTTTACCCTTACCCCTGGTTTACTACTCCAAAATTCCACCTATCAAAATACAATAAACCTACTGCAACCAATTACTTACTTACTCCTCTCCTTCTACAGTGCTACTGGGCCGAACTAGACGGAAACAGCACAACAACCTGGAAAGACGCAAGTCTAACACCAGCCGGAATAACCCAAGCCCTAAAAGCCCATACATTCTGGCAATCACTAATCGACGACCAAAAAATCCACACACCAGACAACTACTTCGTCAGCCCACTAACCCGCACCCTCCAAACAGCAAACTACACTTTCACCGATCTCTCCCTACCCCGCGGTTCTGCGGAATTCAAACCCCTCATCAAAGAACTTTTCCGCGAAGGAATAAGCATTCACACATGTGACCACCGTCAAAGTAAAACCTACATCCACTCGCTCTTCCCGAACTGGCCCATTGAATCGGGCTTCAGCGAAGAAGACGAATTATGGAACGGTGTAACTGCCGAAACGAGCGCTGCGCAAGATGTGCGTAGTACGACTGCGCTTAATGAGGTATTTTTCGCATCTGCTTCGTCGAAGGATGAGGCTTTTGTTTCGGTTACGGCGCATTCTGGTGAGATTTCTTCTATTTTGAGGGTTCTTGGCCATCGCACTTTTAGTTTGAGTACTGGGGCGGTTATTCCTGTTCTTGTTAAGGCGGAGAAGGAAGGGAAGGGTCATGAACCTGTTACTTCTTCGACGCCGGCTTGGACGGATAGTCCTCATTGTACGGTTCCGCCGGTTACGTCTGTTTCTGCTTGTGTTTGTCCGTCGAGTGCGGTGCCTGTTACTACGCCTTTGGTTACGGATCTTTAGATTGATCTTGGTGGACTAGAGATTTAATTTGGGCTTTTCTTTGCTTGGGTTAGAACTGTTGAGATATTGTAGAAATTTGGATACAAATTAGAGATGTTACTCTGATTCTTTTATGTGTACAAGGCTTTGTTCTTGTCTCTTCTCTTGGCTACCCAGTTGATTATCTCAATATCAATCAGGGTCCTTTCTATCACTTAATAAATCCAATGAGACAGGTAGTACATACATTATGCAAGTAATGTACTTGCATTAGATATGCTGGTCAATAAGAACAATCAGAAAATAAAGAACTACGTAATGCATTATGTCCGGACGCGGGGAGTTTGGCCCATGGTTGGTTCCTGGAACCGCTCCTACTACCTACATACACTCAATGCCAGACAGAATACATCAAAAAAAAGAATAGAAAAAACACAAGACATCTATCTCACCGCCGTCAGAAACATTGGATAAATGTAAAAGCAAAAAAGAAATCAAGCGTCCCCGGGAAGGCTCGAACTTCCAACCTCCTGATTAACAGTCAGACGCGCTAGCCGATTGCGCCACGGAGACTTGCTTGTTGAGATACCAGCCACACTTTTGGATATACAAAGGATTAGGGATAAATCATGAAAAGATTGAGATCTTAACTTTGAAGCATGGTAAGCTCTCAGAAGTAACGAAATGATATCTTAGATCGTTTGGATTTTGGCCCACTTTTGCAGCTGAGGATTCAGATGTGGATTATACGGGCGGCAGGATTTTTAAATTTGTGTGCAAATTTTTCACCAAGACAGACCATAGTCTTCTCTGTATGGACTGATCGGTTTAACTGTAGTAACTCTGATAACAAGAAGACTGCGTGAATGATATAAGCTTTAATTTAGTAGGGGTTTTCCCACAAGGAGGGCTTCTGAGCATATAATTTTTCAAGTCTCCAAAGTCTTCTACAGAAAGGGTAATGCATCTTTAGGGGCCTTGGTCCTCGGAAAGGCAAGGGTCTGCTGGGGTACTGCTGGTACTCTTCTTTCAGAGTGGAGAAGGGCTATATCTTTGCTGTGGTATGGTTTCTGTTCTATCGAGATACAAAGTAACAACTTTTCTGTGTATAATACCTAGTGCCACTGCTATATATTTCAACCTTGTGGAAAAACTGATGCAATGTGAGCTGGGGATCAGGATCATGGTGGCACTATCCAGTGGGTAGTAAGTATATATATTGTGTGATTTCAAGCTAATACAGTAACTTGCCAATTTTCTCCCCTAAACAGCTGAAGTCTCGGGAATCCTAGTAATTTAGATTAGAAATAAATCATAGAGAACAATTACATAGTATTTGATATTCAACAACACCAATTGAGCAATTCCTAGGCCTTCTACTCATCTCAACATGCCTTTGCCGATGGACCGGAACAATCTTCCAGTACCCACCTTCAGCCTAAACGACTAGCCCTTATGGATCCAAAGATCGGGCCGGTGTTTCAACAAGCACGTCTCCGTGGCGCAATCGGCTAGCGCGTCTGACTGTTAATCAGGAGGTTGGAAGTTCGAGCCTTCCCGGGGACGTCTATTTTTGTTTTTGTTTTTTTTGATCTATCTGCAAGGAAGCAGACAGATTAAACTGGGATAAAATTTTGAAGGTGGGCGGACCAACTGGTGTGTGCGCGAAAACTCAATTGGTGGTGCCATTGACGGATTTGGTTAGGGGGATTCGTCTGCCAATCGTATTAAATGGATTTTTTATCTTTTTGATATGAAGGGGATTTATTGTCAACAGTAGTTAGTATAGTTATTTTGGATTTACAGGGTAACTGGCAGATAATAGCACATAGGAGGTACATAGGTATTTGTGTACTATTCAAAGTGAAATTCAAGATCCGAAATCTCGTGCATAGATAGTAGCATATTCTTTCTTGCTACATCTCATCATTAACGCATTCCACATTAACTCATAACTGTCAGATCAGATCATATATTATACAATGGCACCAGGTGACCGAAAAGCCGAGATCCACAACTCTCTAGCTGGCTCATCCTGCGACCGACACACGAAGAAAAATTTCTCCAATACCGGAACCGCACTATCCCACCCATCAAGTAATAATTCATCAGCAACATCCACAAGACGCATCAAAAACCAAGAATGACAGTCCATTCCCCGAGACGCAAGACTGCCGATGAAAAGGACCCAGAATAGAAGGTCGGGGGCAGTGCTTCGAATTATGGGAAGGCTATCAACTAGACTTCGTCGAAGTGACCCGACGAGAGCTTCCAGACATGGCATGCCGTAGAAACTCCAAACTCTTATAGAAGCATAGGCCAAAATTGTCAGGCGTACTGTTTCTTGGAAGGCCGATAGTGAACATTGATATGGTAGAGCCAAGAGTCGATATCCCAAGAATAATAAACAATCATTTTCCACGGACATTGGTTCGGCAACGACGATGTCGAGACTTTCGTAATAGTTGACCAATTGCTGAAATAAAGAAATGATCGACTTAAACATCGGTGGGATATCTCTTGACCATGAAGAGTTAAAGAATCCCGTACCGAGTTTGGAAAGTTTGGATAATTTCGCGAATCGACTGTTCAGTTTGAAAAAGGCGGACTCTTTAAATACTCTGTTTTGAAATTTGGAGCACATGTAGAGTGCCGGTGGTGCATTATTTATCATTCCTCGAACGAAGGCGCAGCTGTGAATGAAGCATTAGATGTGAACGGAGCAATTTACTTGTCACTTGGTGTGAGCTTACCTGTAAACCATGGCCAATATTCCATAGTCGAGAGCATCCATTCCGCCTGCCCCGGCAATTATTTTCTCCATACCATTTATATGTGCTTCGACGGCTTCAACATTGCCTTCCATTCCCTGATGATTGTGTCAGCAGACATCATTTGAATAAGATAAGAGTAGGAATTCGGATCTTACCTCTGCAACAATAAGATGGGAAATAATGAAGATAGTGGAGCCAGCGTATATCTTTGATTTATTTTGCAATAGCGCCTGGACCGATTTAATCGTCCCAACGCGTAGGCGAAGAGCATCTTGCGCGGGCTTCCGAATCATATCTGGCGGCGCACCACATGATTCGAGAATGGCAGCACGGTGAGATGCGCTGATTGATAATTTAATTTGCATCAAGGCGGGGTCTTCGAGGGCCTTTTGCCAAAACCAAACCACGACTCCACTGGAGCAGAGTGGGAAACATGATCTTGAGCTATGAATTCGATCTGATGGGTGTTAGTTAGCGTGAGTTCGAGTTGCATAATGGGAATTTGGAAGTGGGTCGAGGAGGGATGGAACTCCATAAATGTTGAGGCCGAGACAATACTCGTAGTATGTACAGACGATACTCACAATGTTGGAAATAAATATTGGGATTCTGGTTAATGGCAACCGGTAAGGCGGGACCTCCATCGAGGACCCCGGCTTCGAGGTAGGTAGATATTAATGGGCAATGGTCGTCTGGATACTCGGCTGGATAGGGATGATCCACCACATCATCAAATTCCTCATCGACTTCTTGCTTGGGTAGTCGATGAGTACTTTTTCGTGATTTAGCGACCGGGGGAGTAGTAGTATAAGTAGTAGGAGTAGGAGTAGCAGTGGCAGTGGTAGCAGCAGGAGTAAGAGTAGGAGTAGGAGCCACTTGAGCTTGAGTTTGAGCTTGAGCTTGAGTTTGCGATGACGCGTGATCGGTAGGAGTCTTTAATTGTTGAAGTTGCTTCTCCCTTCTCATGCGATGATGTCTCGTCCTTACAAAAGCCTGCTTAGAACGAGATAATTCTCGACCTTGAGATTTATCATCTTGATAATCTACCCAGAGGAAGTCGCCCGGGGGCCGGATGACTAAATTCTTTGAATTATTGGTCTTGGTATCCGGGGCATCCTTCACAAATTTGGGTTGCTTGGGTGGGACCCGGCTTGACTGGGATGCCGGCAGGTGGTCGTGCTGACCGGAGGCCATGACTCGGGGTGAGAATGAATCCCGTTTTTGTTTTCCCCCAGCTCAGTCGCAAATGGGTGATGATCGGAGAGGCTAGTTTGTGAGGTTCGAATGAAAAATTGCCCCTGACGCCCCGCTCGGACCTCTGCGGTGCGATGTGTTCGTTGCATCCATGTGGGGACCGCCTCCAAGGCGGTACAACCTATAGCAGAGGAGGGGAATGAGGGAATGATGGAATGAGATGGAATGGGGGGATGTAGGTGAATGATTGAAATGAATACAATAGGATGTAGTGTACGGAGTATATCGAGTATATACTTCAACCACCAGAAATGGGATGAAGTATGAGGGTGTAGAGGATGTGCGGAGTCAAGATAGCAGGACACTTGGAGGTGATGACCTTCCGACAGCGGAGTAAATGGGTACAGCACTCACTGGACTAGCCCTAACTGGCTGATAGTGCAAGAAGTTCCGCCACTCTTCAACAAGCAAGTCTCCGTGGCGCAATCGGCTAGCGCGTCTGACTGTTAATCAGGAGGTTGGAAGTTCGAGCCTTCCCGGGGACGCTTGATTTCTTTTTTGCTTTTTCTTTTTGCTTCTAGCTAGAAAGAATTCTTTCGTTGTTTTTGCTCTTTTTTTTGTGCTACTGAGACCCAGGATGGGGGTTTAGTGGAGGGTTGAGATAAAGGTATCAACTTCTCTATTAGCGGGTAACCCACGAAACAAACAACGTTGTTCTTCCTTAGTACTAACTACTCTTACACTATTCTATGACTCGACATATTGCTGTAAGTCTGATAGGGAAGTAATTCTGCCATTCACGGGAATGACCCCGAATCTCAATAGAAGCAAACTAAGGGGGAATCCCAGACAAACCCTCAGAAGACGGTAATACACAGAAAGAGCAAGAACGTACATAGAAGTCACAAGCAGATGAGTGTAGATGAGAGAAAAGAAGAGAGGAGAAGAGAAATCTCAATGCAAAGGTGATAGGATTCGCCGCGTGTTGAAAATGTTGGAACCTCCTCAACGCGCAGCTCACAGTCATCTCAACTCTGGAGAGGAACTGCAAAGCGTATAGCATCCCATATCCTCGAGGAAACGAACCATTGAGATTTCCACAATAGCAAGGAAGTACATATCTCTATCAAAGACGATGTATAGAGAAATAAATATAGGAATAAAAATAGAGAAGAGAAAAGAGTCGCATAAAGAATTTCAACAGGAAAAAAAAAATACATACTCATAGTAATCCTGTAAAAGCCGAATTGGCAGTATCATAAACGCCAGAGAAAAATATCAAAGCATCAACAAATCGGGGGAAAAAACGCCCAATGTCTCGGAAACGGTGGGGAAATTTGGTTGAAAATCAATGAATACATAAATATCAAAGTAGCAAAGATGGGCATCAATCGAGAACTGAGCCCCAACCGGGTACAACAGAGGGTATAGGAAGGTTGGCCCGGATTAACATTATCACAGAAAAGAAAAAAGAAAAGAAAACTCCCCCTCTTCATCGAGGGATTCGCACACAAGCAAAAGCAGAAGCAGATACGAGATGCAAGGGGGTGCGCAAGAAAAAGAAAGAGAGCATACACAACATCGAAACGTGGCCAGAAAAAAAAAGGGTGGGATAAGAATAGATCAAATGGAAAGGGAAGGAAGGTGTTCAAGAGCGAAAAAAAAGAAACTGTGGGTGTGTCTCTCTGTGATGCTTAATCAAAGTAAAAACTGGAAAATGAATATCAAATCCCTCAGATAAACGCCCTTTCTAGATAACGCCATGCCGGAATCTAGTAACCTGACCATCCACCTAGTGGGCTGCCAGACTGACCTGGTTGAGGTTGTCCAGGTTGCATAGGTCCACCAGGTCCACCAGCAGGCCACCCAGGCATACCGGCTGCCCCCATGTTGACCGCCATGCCGGAATGTTGCTGTTGAGGGGCGCCCATAAAGGCTTGACCGCCAGGGCCGGCTTGGCCTTGAGGATACATCCCTCGCGGCATCGCGGGGTATCCAGCTGGAGCACCTCCAGGATAACCCATTTGGCCCATGGCTTGTTGTTGTGCCTGTGGATGTTGCATTTGAAATTGTTGTTGCATTTGAGGCACAGATGGACGCTGTTGATTGCGGGGAGATTGGTGGGGCTGCTGAGCATGATGAATTGGTGATGGTGCTTGCTGGGGAGCAGCAGCCGCCATTTGCTGCGCATATTGAGGCATTCCAACACCCTGTGCACCCGAAGGCATGGGCGAGGGCTGTGGTTGCGGTGGAGGTTGACCCCACATTTGCTGCTGCTGCGGTTGCTGTTGCGAAGGATATCCGTAAGGGGGTTGGGCTACACCAGCAGGCATAGATGGGTTGGATCGTTGATGCATAAGGTCGGGTCGCATACCAGCTGGAACACCACGAACAGGAGATTGCGCAATCGATTGTTGGTGCGGATGCTGAGCGTAAGCTTGCTGGGGCATCATGGACTGGTGGTGGGGCATGACAGGTTGTGCCTGAGCAGGGTTTGGCATGCCTGTAGGGGGTACCTGTGTAGTTTGAAGTGGTTGCGAGACAGATAGGCCGGATTCAAGAGCGGTACTTGATTGAGGCTGATCGGTTTCGGGTGCTTCACGCGGTTTGTTGTAGAACTCCTCTAGCCCCTTCAAGCGGAGGTTTCGTTGAACTCCTAGAGCCCGGTTGAAATCGGCGGCGGTCTGAGCTTGGTGAATGATTTCGGCCCCGGTACTAGTCTGCGTGCGATCTTGATAGGGTTGGCCAGTTAGTTCTTGACGTGACTGCTGGTGCGACATGTAGTCTCGTAGGCGATGGTCATCCGTCGTTGCCATATGGATCATGGGAAGTTGGCCAAGTCCAGTAGTATCATTCACATCCAAAGAAAGACCCGGTGGCAGGGCTTCGACAACGCTGCTGAATATAACATCGTTATGAGGAAGTGCTGGTAGCGTATTTTGGCGTTCTGTCTCTGCGGTTGTTCCCTCTCGTGTCTTAGCGGCACCAGGACGTTTCTCACCAGCCATGTCTTCCTCTGTGAAGCCCTGTTTTCTGGCCTTGCTCTCCCAATAATCGTCGCGAACTCGCCGACCGTTGGCAATCACGCGACTACCAAACTGGCGAAACATGGATCTAGCTGAGACGATCGCGATTTGGCGAGATCGATAAGAATACGGAAGAATATCCTGCTGGATCAGGTCGTCTTTTTCGATCTGGGATGCAATAATCTTGTGCAAAGATCGATTTTTGTTGAACAGTAGGTACGAATCACGGTAGTTCAAGACCCTCGCACACTCTGTTGCCAGCATGAAGAGCTTTTGACCCCGGTTGGGTACACGGAATGTCCGACACTTATATTCACGATTTCCTTGCGGGTACCCCATAGCATCCACCTTTGTCTCTCCAGCATCATCAAACTCTTTGGGTATATACTCATCCCCTTCATCGTTGAGTTGATCGGATGTGTGATCGCGGACGGTCGGAAGTGCCTTTACTAATGTTTTTGTCGGTGTAGTCTTATCTGGAGGCGAAGCTAGCTGTGGCGACCCGGCAGACTGATGAGGGAGCGGCCGGGACTGCATCTGCGGCGTTTGTACTGGGGTTCCAGTGGTTGGATGTTCGCTGGAGCTTGCTCGCGGTATCTTTGGGGGACGTCCACGTTTGCGACGGCTGTGGTCCTCTATCAAGAAAAAGAAAGAAAAGGGTTAGTCCAGCCCATCCAAACAACATAAAACCAAATGCGATCGAATAAAAGAACGTGACAAGCGACGGAAAGATGCGGACACGATGGCCTTTGGGAAGACAACATGACGACACATTCCCAACCCATTACGCACGTACCATCGTCCTGATCTCCTTCTGTATGTCCATTCCCACTGTGATCAGGGGTGCGACTACGCTTAATGCCACGAGGACTTGGTTCAGCAGGGGATGGTGCCGGCAGAACAGAGACTAGCGGGGGTATCAGTTTGAAGGCGGGCGATAAGGAAACAAGTAGCAATAGGCAGAGGGGGAGGATAGGAAGATGCGCGCGCAAGATATAGAAGCAAAATCGCAAAGGAAAGATCTTGATCGCGTGGGGGATCGGGACTTGCGCGAAAGATAAAAGTCGCGCGATGGCAGCAAGATCGGAACACGAAAGCGCGACGAGGGAGGATAACGCAAAGGGAGGCGATTCAACGTACCAGAGTTGCTCAAATTTGCTGGATCTATAGTACCCAAGGCATCGATGGCCTCTCCTCCCATTCCGTTCATCGTGTTGAGAGACTGAGGCGTGCCATACATAGTAAATCAGAAGGCACGGAGTCGGACGGCAGCGAAGGGCCGAAGAGAATGGGCGCTGGCGTCAAAGTCGAGAGACAAAGTCGCGACCAGATGGAGGAAGGGAGAAAGGCGCAAGAAAGCGGGTAAAGCTAAGCTTGCATGCAGCGAGGGCTTCGGCCTCTGAGGTCGATCGGCGGGAAAGGTTGGAGGTCAAACTGGAGCTTTTGGCCGTGGTTGATGGCTTTGGGCTTTGAGAGGGGCGAGGCGGTGAGTATGGATGCCTGAATATTGAGTATGCCTGATTGATTTGGGTGCCTGAAATCCCGGGGTTCTGCCTGAAAGCACGTGAGAGCACGTGAGGGTATACTATCAAGACAACAACAACATTACCATTCCCATGGTATATGGTATGGTGTGGTGTGGTGTAGAGCACCCTAGGTACAGTTTGATATATGCAGAGAAACTCCTTGGTTGTTTCTTGTATCCACCCCAGATCTTCAGAAAAAAAGGTGCGTCGTGGAAATAATAGTAGGTATCGTGCGAGGGGAGGGGTTAAAGTGGGCGCCGTCGCGTGATTGGTCACGAGGTTGGAAGTATGAATAATGAATAATGAAGAACGAATTAAAATAAGAAAATCAATAAAATCAAATTAAATCAATAAATTCACAAATCTGAACTCCCTAGCTTATTGTCGCCCAAAGACGAAAACGAGCAGCAAGAGAGCGGGATTTGCCGAGCCTGGTGCATAGGAAAGATCGGATATTGGAGGGGGGTGTGCCTTGAAGGATTCGATCTGGGAGGAAGTTCCTTTTGTCCTCGAAACGTGCCGAGTTGCGGGTATGGCGCGCGGCGTTGGGGCTGGAGGGGTAAAAAGAGACAAAGGAAGATCGTCGTGAAACTGGACTTTGCTCTTCTCAACTCGGCTCTTGGTCTCTTTTTCTTTTTTGGATATTTCCCTTTTTTTCTTTTTGGATTATTGTTGATTATTTTTATTTATTTTCCCTTTTGCTTTTTTGGATTATTTCGCGCTCTCTCCAAATAATTTTCCCTCGATTTTCCCGAGGTGACACCACGATCGACGATGGGGTTGGCAGATATTAGGACCCTGCGTGGACAGGAGAAAGAAGGGGAGAGTAACCGTAGTACAAAAGAGTTGGAAAATCGACCATTCCGCGAGGGATGCAGGGGAAAAATAAAAACCAATGGGGAAGTACAATAAATAGAAAGATCGCAAAAAGGGTAGTAAAGGCAAAAAAAAACTAGGGTTATGGGTCAGTGTTCCTTTTATTAGAACCACTGCAAAACCCTTTACTATAAAGCAACCTGGACCCTGTCTTCTTTTTTTTTTTCAATTCAATTCTCAGGTCGTGCCTTTTTCTCTCTCTTTTTTGACTCTCTTCGCGCTTCCATCACACAACGAGGGACTTTGCTAGCTGTGATAGGTCTTCTGGGACTCTGATCGCGCTCGGCCGGCCTAGACTGTGTAACTTGAGGTGTCTTAAAATCTATTACCCAGGCAGACGCGAAGAAATGAAGGGTTAGAGAAGCACATTAGGAATGAAAGACGTGATCGACCTGCGATCTACTTTGAATGCCGCGGGGGAGAACCTTGGTCCGGACCATATACTCTGAACTTGGTCAAGGTCATGCATAACTCGCATCGAGGGCGGGGGCATGGGCCCTTTCTTGCTGCAAAAACCCAAGTTGATAGCCAATCCGCATTAACAATATGCAGTCGGATTGAATCGGGTTGACTACACTAGCGGTGATGGGTACTAACCTACATACTAACTGCTACTAGCAACCATAGTCCGACAGAATCTGCTTGCAAACAAGGAAGTATCATATTTCTTGTTTTTGTGCCGACTTCGCTCGCTTGCTCGCTTTTTTGCTCTTATTCCCGGAAAATAATCCCCCGGAAAAGAAAAGGAGGAAGAGGATCAATTAGATCAGTGGAAATGGCCGAAGGAGGAGCTCAGGCCGCATCTTGTCAGCCGGATGAATCGGACTATCGACTATTTCGAACTAGTGGGTAAATGATAATACTCAAGAACATTGATGCTCATGCGGCCATGATGTTCCCAAGACCGCGCGCGACTTGGGTAATATCTCTCGGACCTTCCAGGGGACATGTAGCATTTCCCCCCTCTAGCTGTGAATTCTAAGATAGTCTTCTGTATACCGTTGCGACAGTTGTTTGAGAAACATCGTGCTCCCGCTTCTCCAGGTTCCCCCTTGGAGGGGTTGGAACGGTCACGTTCGCAAACTGCAAGCCCCGCGATCGAGAAAGAGCAGATGACCTCGGAAACGGTCACTTGAGAAGATCAACGGTCCATGCGCGCGATTCCAAATACTATAGGCGCGAGATCGTCCTCCGCCGAGCTCTCATATACGATGGTGAACAGTCTCCGACGGCTGTGAGACGGACGCATCACATCGTCCAATAGTGATCATCATAGTGATGGAATTACCGAATGCGCGGAGTCCAAAGCGGAAATATTTTCTTCATGTATTCTGCTCGCTGAGTCTCACAACAGTCGGTCTGCATCGCTGCCGTTTACTTACTCGGCTCCGGTACTCTGCTCCCTGTTGCACAGAACCAAGGTATTTTGGGCCGCCTAAGAAACTCGAGGTGACTCTGTAGTTCCAATTTAGGACAAAGATAGGGTTCTCTGTGTTGAAATATGTCTAAATCAGATGCGGGATCAATGTTTGAAAGCTAGGGGCTTTGTGATCCACGGCTTCGGATGTAACCCGGGACATGGCTTTCACGACCATGTAGGACATATCTCTGAAACATCTGATATGATGAACGGGTAAATGCAACTACATGCACTACTTTCTGAATTCCCTTTTGCCTATTTCTGGTCAATGTGAGAATATTAGTAGATCCATCTATATGTATCGTATAACCGTCGCTGTCCGCCAGTTTCCATGCCAAGCCGAATAGTTAATATAATGATCGCAAAAGACTTTCCATTTCTAGATAATTGAATATAAAACCATAGAAGTGCAAAAGCCTCGTTTCTAGCTTTCTCTGTCATTCTTCAGCACATTTCAGGCGGTCCGTTGCGCCATCAATGCGCAGAATGGGAATAGCCACATTCGTCAGCACGATGGGATCATCGACCCATGGGGTGAGAAGTTGACGGAATCAGATTCAGAATTACAATCCAAAGACAGCCCTGAATCAAATTCCATAAGCAGAGTTTGGGATGCCTGTACCTTGAATGCAACGGCACAAATGTAGACACCAATCAACTAACCCCGTAACTGAAATGGGCAGCGATGAATATGTTCATCACAAAGCTTAACAAGTGAATATACTTCTCATAAAACTAAAGAAGGAGGCAAGATAATGAAACAGTACTTCTCGACGCGAGGGATTCAAAATGCTGGTCCCTATCTAGATCTGTCGAATCGTCGTCCGCGGAAAAGCCAAGGAATCGATCAAGCCCTCTTCACTGGAAAGAAGCTACACCGCTGTAAGTCTGTGGCATGTGGGCATATTATTATCACGCGCGATCAGCGCCTTCGTGTTGCTGACTCTTCTCTATATTGAACCAACGTGTTATAGACTTTAGAAAGGATTATAACGAAAAGCTTCTAGCTCGGAGCATTGCGTGTCGCAGTCGACGCCACGCGATGCACGGTTTGCATCAATGGGCCAGACTAGAAGACTAGAGCGATTTCATGACAGTCCCTTGGCGTCTAGGGTCCTCCGGAATAGCCTCAAATGCTAGATTCAAACTCAGTTACTCGGTCCAAGCCCCTCCATCAATCTGTCACAATGTTCCAGATGGTCTTTTTGCAAAAGCCCCGGCGAGATATGGATACCCAATAGCCTATCACCAAATGTATGCAGATCATTCAAGCTTGATACTGTACATTAGAACTGACAGTGAAAGGTGTGTGATAGTCAATCTATCACAGTGGCGATTTCCACTTCCATTCCTCAATGTAACGATGAGAACCCCTCCGGTCTGAAATCCGACGAAACTTCCCTCCCCCGGGACCCCGAGACAATGAATTGAGTTCTTACATCCGAGAAGGGCTCGGGGGATTTGCTTTGAATCATGTAAACGTCCACTCAAAGAGTGGAACGTTCCAGGGGGTCTGAATTTTGTCCTGGTGACTGTAAACCTGTTGGGACTAATGCCGCGCGGCCAGGGTAGTCTGAAGAGAGTCATGTTCAGTTACCCCTCTTGGGTCGTTATCCTAGAGCTCCTTGGTCGCGTTCATGCATTAGTGGGCGCCAGGAATGTTTCAGGCTGCAGCTGGAGCCGGCAGGCGATGTGCATTTTGTTTGTGCGCGGGGCAGATCAAGCTCAGGACCAATAAGTATAGTCGGATTTTATCAGACTGGAGAAGTCATCCGGTGTTGTGCAGTAGTGTCCGTTGGGAAATGGAATGTGAGGAATCTTGGAAGTAAGTTGGAGGTAGTTGTGGAGGTGACGGGTATCTCTCTCAGTGGGGGGCTCTTAGTGTGTAGAGCTTAAACCATAAATGCGATATTCTACTTTTGCCCTGGTGTCCTTTGAGAGATTCACTTGAAAACTGGGCCTGGCAAATGCAAAACATTTTCGTTTTGCATGTTGCTTCGGTTTATCAGATTGCCTGATAGTATGGTGGGGCATCGGGGCCGACCACTTCTACACAATCCATGGTAAGATCTACTTAAAAGTAACTTAAGATCATTTACTGACATCGGTGGAGATTTTAGTTATGGAGCTGCTATCCATCCTGACATCGAATAAATGGAAGTGGCCTGACTTCTCAGTAGTCGATGCTAGCAGAATCGAACCAAGATTCGCATTTCCTTGAGTTTCTTTGAGGCGTTCTGCCAATTCACTCCTGCACGCACCAGCTCGTTCCCAAGCCACATGTCTGTGCCCCGACCGGTCTGGACGGACAATGACTCGTTTCTTGAAGCGTGTATATGAAAATGTGCTCACTTAGCTTAGACTGGCGGCCAAGGCAATATGTGTGAAGGTGAACTTCCACCCTTCTGAGATACGTCGTATGGTGCTAGCTTTTTGCAACAAATGCTAGTACACTTCAGAATGTGTTGCCTGAAACAGAACTTCGATGGGATTCAGCTCACAGAAACTCATAAGCACTGCCAACTGGTTATTACGCAAATGGAATTTACATGAGCCCATAGGAACAAGAAACGTGGAAATGCGGAAATAGATTTGCCGTCACCACATACAAACTGCGATGCACTGACTACTATCGCCCAACATCAATTATTTTTAATCAAATCTTACTACGCTTCCAGTATTTATCTGCTTTCCTGCAGAACTTGATTTTGGGCAATAGATATCTTAGCCTAAAGTCCAGCATAGTCATAATACGAAATCAAAGCTATAGTTGGGCCGAAAATGAATCTGGTGTCGGTTCATTCGCGGAAATATGATGACAGGAAGAAAAACAAAAGACGAATAGTTATGTCCATACCAATTAAAGAAAGAGAGTAGAAAAAGATACCTGGACCATACATGTCCAAGTTCGAGCATTGTGTCTGATCATGACATGACATTGATACTGCCACTGGGCTAAACGAGGCCTTGTCATAGTACACCTGGAGCCTTTTTTGCTCATGCCGCTACTGGCGACATCGTTATATGGTTATTTTTGACACTACTGACTGATTTATTGCTAGTTTGTGAGTTGTTGATTACCAGACGATTTGTTTCTTATTCGACCCAGATTTAGCTTAAAAAGACTACATATTTAAACATTACTTCCCTTCATAAGCCCCTATTTTGTTTTCTCCTGAATTGGTAATAATAACCACCACACAGGCTGGTATTTGCAATTGGCATCGTGACTGAACAAGCTTTTGATTTCATCTATTAGGACTTTCATCTCCGAACTCTGCACTTCGTCCTCCGTACAATCTCCGTATAAGGACGATATTTCCAATTGGATTCTGGATGAAATATCCGATCACGCCATTTAGCCGTGTCGCCGATTACATGTACGTTGATCCACGCGGTCCACTTTAAAAAAGGGTAGCGTCCCAAAAAGCTCACGATGCTTGGCTGAAAAGTCTTGAGCGGGTCTCCTTTCGCTGGAAGGAAGAATTTCGCCGCAATACTACTGAGGGCAATCGTCGGTGGCTGCTTTCAGACCGACTACTGTACACAGTACAGGTGGGGGATCGTCAATTGTTGATTATGTTGCAAAGTCAGTGGCAGGTTTGACGAAGAGTGGCAACTGCTACAGCATTGAGTACCAGTACAATGATACTGTGTCCAATGGAGATGGCAGAAATAATTGTTAAATTTATCGTTCTGCCGTTCGCGGAGATTCCAGAAGTCTTCCAAGCTCCAGAAAGCGTAGAGAAAGGGGAATGCTGAACATTCTTAATAATCAAGCGGTGGGACTAAAACTCGGCATTCTTGCCTCTTGAGTTGCTGAGTCACTGCAGAGTTTCAAGAGCTTCGAGTGGAGATTCAGAGCGTGAGACGAATGTTTGAAGGTATGAATTCGATGTAAAAACTACAGAAGAAAGCGATGTTGTTCAAAATAAATCAGTTGGTGACCGTTAAATCCAGCGTTCCGGTTGCGACTTGTCAAGAGGGTGAGGGGGTTCGGATTTCCTGACGCGGTAATCCGTGGAGATCGTGAGTTACCCCGTGCGACGTGCTGTTTTTAGGTGGACGAAGAAGAGATAAGCTACAGCACAGGGTCTCCACCGAAAAAATTTCGAAGCATCAACTGATCATGGTTGACTCCACTCGGTCTTTGCCTCCTCAGGGCCGACTAGCCGGCCACACATGCACCACCACCGCCATCACCACAAAAAAAATTTACATAGCCCAAACATCACCAATTTTTTCTGGACTGAGAATCTAATCTGGAAAAACTTGGAAGAATTTATGTAGACAATAAAAATATGCTTAGAATTTCTCTAGTTATGATTCATGGAATCAATCCCGATTTACCAGCAGAGTCGAGAAACCGCCGAAGCCGGGCGCCACCTTGGTCAGTGCTGAGGAACCCTTTCGCTGCGTTGGCTTCGCTGGCTTCGCTGGCTTCGTTGGCTGAGTCTAGAACCAAACTCTGGAGGCCCTGGTGACACGGCAGACTCGGAGCTAAGTGGACTTGGGCGCTTGCATTCCCCACGATGCAGATCCGTCCGTATAAGTCTGGCTTCTCACCTTTTTTTTGCTGGCCCTCGATTTTGTTTTACTCCCCCTTCGACTCTTCCCACCTCTCCGTGATCGTGACATACTTTTACACTTCGAAAATCTCGACAATAATTCTGTCGATTGAATCTTGGATCAATTCCTGAAAATCACACCACACCTACACACAATCATACTATAAATCGGTCCAGATGACCATTGCCATCGGCGCCCAACCAAAGTCGCCGTCTCCTGCTCGAGCAGTCCCTTTGTTCCAAAAGAACGCAAATAAACGTTGGCCCCCAATGGCGAACCGAAACGCCCTTCCATACAAGCTCACAGTCATTTCCAAAGAGAAATTGACCCGGGAAGCCACCGCTCCTGATCCCAACCTACGCCGTTGTGTTGCACACTTCCGCCTGCATTGTGGCTCCGTCGAATGGACTGAAAACGATATGAAGTCCCGCATCAGCTCTTTCGAGTTTGAGGAAACCGATGATGAGGATGATATGGATAGCAATCCTGCCGACGACCAAGAAGATCTCGTTATGAAGAACGCCGTCATCCGTGTCGTTGAATCTCCCACCGAGATCACACCGCCAGAGAAAGGAAACGAAGACAACAATATGCTCGCCCAAAATCAAGACTCTCTTGACTCCAACAAAAACTTCTGTTGCGTCACAGTTACCCCCTGTGCCGGTTAGGTTGGGCTTACTGCAACTTTCTCGGACTTTGCTACCACGCGACGAACTACCTCTTCTCGTTTCACCCTTCATCAAATCTCGCATCATCCGTCCGACATAACGATTAATGACTTTACGACAAACAAATTTACGACCCATAGACCAAAACAGAAATCCTGTATATAGCTACTGTCCTATATCTATCTAATTTACACACGAGAATTTTTTTGCTGGTCAATTTTCTTTTCATTTCCCCCATTTCCATGCGTAGATTCCATTAAATTCAAGAAAGCCCTCATCAATTTCCTGCCGTCATCCCCGGAATTCTCATCTCGTCTACTCTCGCTGCGATCGTGACTCAGACTGGGTGGGTCTCAGTCTCAAGGCCATTGTTGAGTATCGCCGATTCTCGGAAAACATTGACGATCTCAGCTACCTGGAGAACAGCGAGCGAAAATGCAAAAATGGGGACTATGGAGCCCCGGATTCCCCAAATAGCAGCGACAGGAGCGCTGCGAAGCAGTGTTATTCTGATTCGTTATTGAGACTATGGGTCCTCAGGGCGGTGGTGGCAAATCCTTGTCGATCTGTTACCATGCAGGGGGTGCCAACACCATTTCTTCGTGGACTGCATCGTCAGTTCTCCATAGTATTGACAAGAACATCGTCGAATTTTTGCGGAGCTGACATATCGTGAAAATCTTTCTTACCTGAATAGGCAATTCCAGAGTAGTCCCATTGAACAGTGATCGGCGAACAAAAGTCCTGTGCTTAGGCCCCTATATTCATGAACGCATCCTGACAGCCAACACAGAGCCCATTGCAAGGGAGAAAAGGAGAAGTTGTTGCCTAGAACTTATCTGAATCGTCTTCATGTCATGGTTACGATAGAGCTATGAGGTCTGCAGGCTGGACAGGGATATCGACGCTAGTGATAGTGCGGCCTCAATCTAACTGGCTGGGATCTCACCCGCGCGCTACCCCAGATTTTCCTCGTATTTTTGTTGATACTATATCATGCAAACGTCATATAGGCATTAAAAAATTAGATGGCTATCGAGCAATTACATACTTACTCTACTTTTCATGCTACCAATGTGCTGTGAAACATCCATGCCAGGATTGCTTGCTCAAACATCCCGCTACGAAGGCGACGAAAGCCAAGCATTACGACACGATGACTGGCATCAAAAATATTTTACTAAAGAAAAGTTGGATTTCTTTCAATTTGAACTAAATCGGCGCGCAAGCCGCGAATGAAGATTGTTGAAAAAGTATGAGGCAAACTGGGAGATAGCAGGATAGTAATGATTGAACCTCGCTGTTCAGCTGAGATCACAGCTTGGAAACAACAACATCGACTTTTCCAGATTCAAAGTTCAATTGCCACCCGTCTCGCAGTTTATCATGCCCTCCAGTCACTGCATATTCGTCATCTGTTCCCGGGCTCTCGACCCATACAATCGTATTGAGTGCCTTGGAAGAGCCAGACACAATCTGGAGATGCAGAGAGGTAGGATTGGACTTGTCAAACGAATATTCATCAATCTGGCCAGCACTGATAGTGACGTAAACACCCATCGGGGCGATATACACCCTTCGTCGTACAGCATCTCGTGGGTGCACCGTGACAGTACTACCGCTGACCGCCATGTTCCCTCCATATGCAACAAGTCCGATATCGGGATCGTCAACAACATAGGAAGCTGACCCAAGCATAACACCTAGAAAATTTGGCCCATAATCCCCAGAGTAATCATCTCCGCGAAGGGTGTCTGGAAATGAGTGAAATCCATTGTACATGGAGCCGTCCTCGCGGATATTGCTTAGCGGCCCGGTAATTCCACCATAGCCGACCCGAAGGAGGTGAGTATCCTTGGGTGTTTGGCGGAATTGGGAAAGAAGAGGGAGTGCATTGAGACCTGATCCATAATGATGGATCATTCGCTCAATGCGCTGCAATTTACCTCCGTAACTAAATTATGCAGATTAGCAAAACATGCCAGCTTGATCAAAGACCAGCAATAGATCTCACATAAAGTCCCAATATCGGCGAGCATTCCCATTCCATCCCCAATGAGGCACAGTTGGCATGAATCCTAGGATACTATTGATTGTTTTCGTGGCCGTTTTAGTTTGGCCAAAGTAGCTAGTCTCAAACATTAGCAAATTTTTTGAAAGAAAAAGAAGTCAAACGCAATCAATGACATACTTGCTCCAATAGTAAACGCCTTCCTGACCTGTCGAGTCCCAAGCCATTTCACTACCAAAAGGCTCAGTCTGTGTGTTCCATGCATCGGCCCGAAGCTTCATAGAAGCTTCAACCGCCTCTGCCTCATTCGTCCATTTTTCGTGTTTGAGATCGGCAAGAAGTTCTCCAACAACAGTCTCGCCCATTAGCCCCAGACGTGAATATCCAATGATACCATCTCCATTTGAGTTAGTCTCAAAGCAAGCGATTGTGGTGTTATAGGCTTTGCTTAAGTACCATTGCCACGTATGAACCTTCAACATGGAATCATTATCTCTTCCAGCACGATAGAGTGCCCAATATGCGCCTATAACATGAATATAGTCATAAGCACGGTCTGTGGCGTATGAATTATCCTTGTTCCAAGACCACCAATTTCCCCAATTGATGGATTGATCATATTGATAATCCGGAACTTGCTTGGGTTCGTAAAAGAAGATACTTTTGCGAACCGTGAAATCTGAATTCTGGATCTTTTTTGACAGCACCTCATCAGCAAATTGTTCCAATTTGGCTACTTCCGACGCGTCGACGAGACCAGATTGTTTCATTGCGGTCGCCAGGTAGATAACTCCACCCTCGTCGCTTAGTCCTGCTATCCAAACCCGAGCTTCCTGAAGGACTGGCGCACCGGTCGAGTGGTCCCATGTCATCACAGAAGGAGCTCGTCCAAAGGGATCTTCTGTGTCGTTATACCACATGGAAGTGGTCGAAAACTCACCCAGTTTGCTAATGACCTCCGGTGCTGATTTGGTGACAAAATAGTGCACGGATTGGATTTTTCCATCTTCGTATGTGATTGTCACTTTTGTTCGACCCCATACAGACCCAGTCGGCTTGAGAGCGAATGTGCCGTTCTGAGATTTAGTGATGTCAAAAGCGCCATCGCTCGATTCGATCTTTGAGATCCCGGAGTAGAAAACAAAGAGCTGAGCAGTGAGGTCATTGGGTACGACGTAGCCGGGTATTCCAATCGTCAAAGGCGTATCGGTTGACTGAACCGCTTTTTCTATGCCTCGAATCCCGTCCTTGACCACGGAAAATCGGAGACCATATGTGACTGACTCTCCGGCTTTGAGAGCTCGGGAAGTGGGTTCGTTCCAAGGAGTAACATCTGCCCACTCATCTTCAGCATAAGCCTTCGTATGAGCCTGCCACTCATAGAATCCCTCAAAGGTTTGGCTACCATAGTACAAAGGGTCTGTGCTATCTTCATTCAAATTCCTCCATGCTTCGAAAGGCGTGCTTGTGTTGAAAAGGGGAGTGACGATCAAGGCAGCGCCAGTTCCTGATGTAGGAGTGACCTGGATATAACCAGCATCCAAGCCAATGTACGGGTCAACCAGGGAGCACTTTGCAGACATCTCGTCTGCTGTACGATTTGTAAAGATGCTATTGAACTCGGTCGGAAACCCAAGACTTCCAATTTCCAAGCTTTCCTTCCCTGTGTTCTTCAAGGTGAACGACAGACCTAGATCACCATCGATATCCGACCATTTTCGAATAACTTGAAGAGGCGAATTATTTGGCAATGTCGACGCAAGGTCCGCAGCAGCGAGTCCTGTGGATTTTACTGCTTTCACACTCTTTCTTGCGCTCGACGAATCGGCTGAAACCCATTGGGAAGCTCCTGATTTGCGATATCGATATGTTATATCGCCGTTGTGGTATTGTCCATTTTCCGATCTGTATGAAATGAAATCAAATGGCAAGAAATCAAAATCGTCACCTTTTGGTTTCAAAGAAGCGAGTATTTGAGAATCTTTCACTAGCTTGAGATCGAAATTTGCAGTTGACAAGGATGTATATCCGCCATCGAGGCCGAGAGTACTATTCTGAGCGCCGGAGCCAACGGCAAAAAGCGCCGCAAGAAAGATACTTCCTCGTTTCATGATTTTGATGCTTGGGGAAAGTATCCCGACTATAGTCAATTACTGCATATTATCGAAATGAGGTCCGTTAACTGTGCCTGGCAGTTGAGGACCGACTTATATGGCATTAGTTATGAGGGGTTTAATGTTTTGTCTCAAACTGATGTTATTAATTTGGAGCTACATGTATCTATTGAGTAAAACTCCAGCGGAGAAACCATTTCCGTGACGGCCATCGACTCGGTTGATCACCCCTTGCCCCGCATTTGCTCCGTAGCGTTACATCGGACTTGATTTACTTAAATTCATACTTGAAGACATGATTCATTCTGTTAATTGCATACAAATGCACATATGATATGGGGTGTTTGATATAATACTCTTTAAGTAAGCCTGACGGGCTCGCCAACTAGCACCTACTTGTGATTGGAGTAGGATAGGATTAACTAGGATGAACTAGTAAAATATCACTGACTAAAGCCATTGGATAGAATTGGCTACACTGTCAAATTCTAAACATCAGCCTATAAAGACATAAAATAATCTTGCTTGCCTACCCAAGATGATAACTGGATTTTCTTCACTGAGTGCCGCTTGGCCGAAAATATGGCGAAAGGAAATTCTGAGGTGCCGTCGGTCGAAGAAGGCTTAACTAAGGGTGGCTGAATATAAAATAGCTTAAATAAATTTAAAAGCGTAGTAGACTTGAAGTATAGATAGTGAAAATAAATAAGCTAACTAAAATAAAGAATTTCTCTATTTTTTGAAGAAAGCAAAGAAACATGCTGTTTATCTGTATAAAGCACCCCGTGAAACCACACAATTGGGGTGCTCATTCTAAATTGTATAGTAAACTTTGATATATTTCGAGTTGTATAATCCCTATTTGCTTTTTGGGATTCTGCATAGGAAGTAGTAGCCAGATATGAGTCAAAATTGAGTGAGAAAAGGAACATCGTCATACTGGCGGTTTAATCCGTCAAGTGAGACCACAGTCCGGTTAAAGCTGGCCGAGGCGTCCCGCCAAGAAGGGCTAATCCTTCGGTGGATTAGGCTTAGCGCATCGCCCCCAAATGTAAGACTCACCTTCAATCATGTTTTGTGTCAAATTTCTCTCTTATAAATACGCTCAATTCCATTATTTTAACACTAAACCTCCTCAAACTCCTAAAATATACACAATGGGTCACACATTCTATGACGGCACCATTGTGGTGCTCCAAAGCATCCTCGACACGCTTTCTCATGTCCTCCGCAAAGCCGAGGAAAGCCCCAATGCGAGCAGCTTCCCCGAAGCTCGTTTACATGAGGACATGTATCCATTGACCGATCAAATCCGCTTGATTGCTCAATTCACGGAGAACCTGACAGCCAAGGTTTCTGGTCGAGAACCGACGACCTACGAAGGCAGCCCTTTGACGTTCGCTGAATTCCACGAGCGTATCGCAACAGTACAGAAAGTACTTGATGCCGCCGATAAGAACTACATCAACGAAAACTATGACAACACTGGCTCCACCAAGATTGGGCCCGGCGTTTCAATTGATGTTAGCAATTCAGTCTATGCTCATCGCATTGCTTTGCCTAATATCTACTTCCACCTCACTACCGCTTACGGAATTTTGCGCAAGGAGGGAGTTCCTCTTGGAAAGATTGACTACTTTACTGGTTTTTTCCCTCCGAAGGAGGACGGGAAATACTAGAAGAGAGATCGGATTACTCGGGTCTGAATTTGTACATATCTCCACTAGACTACAACATGCTGTGATTAGAGCTGTGAAGCTATAGCAGGAGTTCTCTTCGGAATATGGACTTCGAATAGAGCATAGCTCACGTAGCTTGAGCGAATAACGAGCAACAATGTAACATATCTTTTGTTTCCGCAGATGAAAAATCCAAAATTCAACCACGATACATATGGAATGACATTATAAGCCCTGATCGATCCGAATATTTGGCACCGCTTGTATCTGTTGGTAGAAGATGTCCGTCCCCATTTGCTCTTAAAGCTTCAGCAAGTGTACATTTACCCACGGTGGTAAATCCCAGGCGCTTATAGAGGCCCACAGTAACATGGTTCTCAGGTTTGACCATGAGACGGATTTGTACTTGACAAGGCGATGATTGGCAGGTTCGCAAATAGTCAACAGCCACCTGGCATAACTTTCCACCAAGGCCGTTTCCACGATGACCTGGGAGCGTGAATAGGCTTAGCATTTGCCAGCGTTCTTCTTCTGCATCTGGTTTTTGCTCGACTTGCCCGGACTCGACAGGCAACGTAAAGTCGGCATTGGAAATTGGTCCGCGGAGAGTGACTTGGCCAATCCATTCCGTGAGATCGGGAGTTGCTGCATCTTTATCTAGCGAAGTTGCGGCACATATGAACACCTCGCGATCAGGTACTGTTAGGCGATCAATCCATTCGGCCTCTGAGAACGCAGCTTCGGTTTCATAGGTAGATGCAAAGGAAGTAGGCGAAGTTTTCAAGGCTTTCAGTCGGAGGTCTCGATATTTTTGAGCAGCCTCGGCGACATTTTCCGTCTTCGAGACTCGGAAGAATGAGTAGTCGTATTCAAGCTTCATTTAGTTGTGGTAAGTTGCTACAGAATAGGCGTTGAAGTCCACGTAGATATTTATAAGCATTTATCCAGTCTTTTTGTGGATCTGAATGCGTCAGACTCCGGCCAGCCTAAAAAAAGCCGGTCGCGCTTATCCCCGGGTTTCCTCCACTTTAACGACCGGCGACCATTAAAAAGGCCGACTATGGGTTCCGAGACCACTTGGACTACTGATAGTGTATGGGCATGATAAAAGCAGACGAATACACTGAATCCAGTCAACATATATTAATTCTCACATAAATTTACTCCGTACACATAGTCCCCGACCAAAGAAAGGCTGCATCAAAATCATTCGGTATTTCCGGTGCGTCCAAAGATCCAACATCAAGAGTGGATTGGGCAAGAAAATCCTGCATTAGGGGGTTTCGTAAAGTCATTTCAGTTGTCAAATCGGGACTCAGAGGGTCAGAGCCTTCTATCCCAGAAAACTGCCTGTAGTCGATTGGGGCCCCAGATACGGGTGCAGTGGGCATGTGTTCCTCGAGAGGCAGTCTTACTGACGGATCGGGAATGAGAGGCACGGTTTCATAGTTCGTCGAAGGAACTGGAGGGTTAGATGACCGACGATCCAAGCAAAGACGAACTCGCTGAAGATGCTCGTAGAGATCTTTAGCCGCTAGACTATTGGAAGCACTCAGAACTCTGAGGATTTCTGTTGCGATATCGACGGAAACAATATCGTTAGGATCTCCTAGGGGAAGAAGGCTCGATATGGCGAGGACCAATGCCGAAGAAAACAAGTAGGCTGGAAAAGCATAGCCAAATAATGCCACAGATCCACTTGTCCATTCCTCAACGCATAGCTTCAAGCAGTACCGTGCGGCATGTATACAGGCTTCGCTCAAGACTCCAACTATTGGAGTAACTTCGTCGCTTGCTGATGAAGAGTCATCTTTAATATGACAGACGAGTAAGTTAAGTAAAACAGGTCGAATTGCCAATATGACACACTATCTGGAAGTTAGTATTAAATTATAGCAGTAGTCGATCGGGACCCAATAAACGAACATAGCTGAATTGAAGGTGCAGAAACACTGTGTATTTCGAATTGGGTCTGTCTGCTTTAAGCCTGAGATTTTCTGGCAGTGTCTGCACCCATTGTTTTAGCAGGATGAGTAGTCTTTGCTCACGCTGGAGAAAGCTTTCAGTTGATTTTTTTCGGCTATAGATTTCTCGGGTGGTGTTTCCTATGATTCGGGCGAGATCTATGGTTGCCACCTGGTATGCGCTATCTGAAAAATGTTCAGGGTAGGCCTCGGAGACCAAGTGAGAAGGCGGATCGACATGGACATCATCGTCATGTATTTGGACAGGAAAACCTGCCTTGGACCCCCAGAAGCGGTCAAGCATATAGATAGACCACCATACGCGGACACGGTGCTCTCTTTCAACTTGATGCAAGGTTTGACTTTGCGGAACATTGTAATTCAACCCGAGGCTGAGGCTGAGACGGAGAGCATTGCCTATGAGGATATATGCGGAGTGAAATCGGTTCAGAAATTGACAAAAGTATGCCTGCGCGATGATTAGTACCAAGATTTGGTGATTGGTTAGAGAGAAAGGATGTCAAGGGCTTAGTACAAGAAGAAGAATGCTTTCGATGTGGTTCATACTGGGCCGTTCAGGAATAATCTGCAACAGACCCATTGCAGCAGCGAAGAATGTAGATCCCGGCAAAGCGGAGGCGTTCGTTGTGTCATAGACTGATGTGAATGCTTGCCCAACAGCAAATAGAGCAAAATATTTGCACTTGAGACCAGGGTCGTCAAAATCTTTTCTTTGATAGACACTATGAAGCACATCTAGTGTTTCCTTTCTCAACACGAAGTGAAAAGCAGGATTCACATGACCGAGAGCAGTTTTCACCAGAAGCTTGGCATATACAAGACTCGGCCACTGTACCTCAGTGCTGAAAAGAGATTCCAGGGTATTCTCATCTGTATATCGCCATCTAGGAAGGTGAAGTATGGGCGAATCTGTGGTTCTCAAACACTGACATAGGCGAGTGGCAAAAGCGGTGCAAGCTGCTTCGCTAATGTATAAAGGCAAAGCTGAGCTACCCAGGGATTGAAACCATGGGGTTTCACCAACGGCATGATCGTGGATTATAGAGCTGACATCTTCGGGATGGTTTGCCGCAACATCTGATGTCTGCTCGGGGTAAGGCTCAGGTGGTTCATGAATCTGTCCGGTCCGTTGACCGTGAAGCTCTTGGCTGTCTTGAATGAGTTGCTCAAGGTAGCTTTAAAGAAATAGGTCAGAATTTGAATCCATTTCACAAAAATCTATCATATTTCCAGGAATATGCAATGTACCTTTCGTCAACTCGAATCTTACGATCACGGTTTGCATAGCGACACTGAGCTGCATAGCCGGCTCTTCGGCACCTTGAACATGGCTTCTCTCCGGAGCATTTCACCTTCTGCGAATGGCATCGATGACATCTAATGAATGTATGAATCACACTGTAGAAATGACTAGCGTTGAAGCACTTACGCGATCGGCCTTTTTTGTGATCTTGTTCCAGTTGGTGGATCATGACGTCGGAATTCTGATCGATGCATTTGAGCAACTGAGATTCTTGAAGACCCACTCAATTCGTCATTTATCATTTAAAGAAATGAGACCAAGAATGAAAAGATATGCACGCAAAAGTAAAAGCAAAGATGAACGATGCAGTGAATGTGGGGGCGAGCACTCCATCTCCGATGGAGCCGGCTAACTTTCAAATCGCCGATCGCCGGTCCAATCAGAGGTAAAGCCAACCAGATATAGCCATAAGATTTTATATGGTGGTTTACAAATCCAAAAAAATTGCAATAATGCAGAGTGGTAAGCGCTGAGCTTTAAATGAATTCAACCTCTTAACATAATTGTTGTTTCGGCATTCGGACTCAAAACTTGATCTGCCTCTAAACGCCATAGAGCTGGACTCCACACGATGTGTGGTGGGCTACTAGCCCATAATCAAATCTTTATACCAGTATGATAGCGATCCATTATACCTAAAAGAGCCCTGATCGAAAGCGTGTCTTGAACATGACCTTCGGCTCACTTGCTTAAATGTCTCTGGTTTTGACCGTATGCCAATTGATTGAGTAGGGCTATCAGACTGTTCTTCAAGTGGCGAAAGCTTTGAAAGATTATGACAAGCTACAATAATGGCACATATTTATTCTTCATTATCTCAAATAATCTAGGACTCTGGCAAAAAAAAAAAAAAAAAAAAAAAAAAACACAGAACCCATACTTCAGATTCAAAATTACGATCCTCCAAACGCAAAGAGCCTGACGATCTTGGTAATAGATGAAAATTATCAGCTAATTAGCTTCTAACAAACCAAGAAAGCCCAAATAGACCCATAACCTAACATCCTTGTTCCATGCATATTTTAGCTCATGAACTTGTTTCATGTCGATACACGTGGCAACTAGCTCTCGAGATCTGCCACATCTGGAAGCGATTCAGGGGCTGTGGTAACGATCCGAAATGAAAAATGAGGCAAGATTGGCGATTGATGGTGATAAGGATTTTAAGGATCTCGCCTGCCTAAAAAGTCTAGTATCTTGGCATATGCAGGTCGAGAGAGCTGCACACACTAAGCATCATGATTCCAGGGCTTGGATCTAGATCGAAAAATCACATCGAGTCAATGTGCTATTACACGAGGGCCTAATAGTAGACCTATGTCTACCTCTTAATTAATTATAAAAGTCAAGCTCGGATCTGGGGGAAAGTGATACAGCGTATACTACTGAGATGGATAGTAGGCCTATTAAGGGAAAAGAAGATCTGCGATTCTTCCTGCAGCTGAAACTGGCCCCCAACGTGATAATCCAAGCTAACATAAGTACGTAGTCTAGCAGCCATATTTTATGTGCTGCGCATTGGACTAGACAGGGATTATGAACCATGCATGGGGGCTAAAACATCTCCTTTCTTTGTACGTCTTAGTCCGTGCCGTTTATTTATTGAATAACTTTCTCCTTCTACGAAGACTTGTCTATAGTTTCAATCAACAAAAATAACATACAGCGCCTATAATTTTATTATGTCTAAATCAAAAGCACATGCTTTGAACCAATTGCAGTCGCGTCAATCGGAGCTGCTTGACAAGATTGATGAGCTGCGCTCCATTGGCATAGGAGGTCTTGTTGAACTTCCTCAGCTTATTGTTTGTGGCAACCAGTCCAGTGGAAAGAGCTCGGTTTTGGAGGCTATTTCGAGAGTACGATTCCCGACAAAAAGTGATGCCTGTACACGCTTCGCGACCGAGGTAATTCTACGCCGCAATCCTCAGCCTCGAGTGAAGGTTTCGATAGAGCCAGGTCACTCAAAGTTAGATGAAAAAGAACGCGCAAGGCTACGAAGCTTTAACTCCGACGAATTCTCTAATGGAGATGACCTTCCAAAGCTGATCGAGAATGCCGAAAAGCATATGGGACTCTCGGAAAGTGACCCAAACAATATCGAATTTAGCGACGATGTCTTAAGGGTGGAGATTTCTGGCCCAGAAAAGCCAGAGTTGACACTTGTTGACCTCCCTGGTCTTTACTCATCCACGAGCAAAGAGCAGAATGAGAAGGGAATCAAGATTGTTCGCGATCTTACAGAAAAGTATATGCAAAACAATCTAAGCATTATCCTTGCCGTCATTAGTGCAAAAATGGACTATCACCTGCAAGAGGTGCTGAATATGGCCAAGCGCTTCGACAACAAATATGAGCGAGTACTTGGAATAATAACCCAACCTGACACTCTAGAAGAAGGCTCGGAACAGGAAAGAAATTACCTTCGAATCCTCAGGAACGAGAATACTTCCCTGCAGTTAGGATGGCACGCGCTCTGCAACAGATCATTCAAAACAAAAGATTCTTCGGATGATGAGCGGGATGCGCGAGAGAGAGAGGTTTTTAGTAAAGGAAACTGGTCTGATATTCCAAGAGACTCGGTAGGAATTGAAAGCCTTCGATCTCGCTTGAGCAGATGTCTATTCAATCACATTTGTCGGACTCTGCCGAGACTCGTTTCCGATATTGAAAACAAGATCCTCAACCGAGAACAGAGACTAGCCAAGATGGGCCGAGAGCGGTCATCTATTCAGGATCAAAGAGGCTACTTGCTAGCTATAAGTAGCAGATTTGAACGAATTACTAGCCAGGGGCTGAATGGAATGTACGACGATGACTTTTTTGGTACACTTGGAAGCTGGGTTTCAGATACTCGCAAACTCCGCGCAGTCATTCGGATGAAGCATGAATCTTTTTACGATACAATGGAGATATGTGGTCATCGCCGAGATATTCTCACATTTGCAGGGGCTTCTCGAACCAAATCTTCTATCCAGAGATCAGGACCTTGCAAGGACATCTACCGATTGGATAGTATTAGACGCGCCGATCTTGTGACTGAATTGGCCACGCATGCAAGAAATCTCCGGGGCCTTGAATTAGCTGGAAGCGCCAACCATTTGCTAGTGGCGAATCTTTTTAGGGACCAAATTTCACCTTGGGAAGAAATAGCCCATGAGCATCTGACAAGTTGCTGGGAATCAGCTAAGTCTTTTGTCTATCAGGCACTAAAGTATCTCGTTGATGAACATACCCTTTTCTCTCTGACCCATAAGGTAACTGGGCCTGCATTGGAGGAACTTAAGAAATTACTTGAGAACAAGTTGAAAGAGTTGACACTGAATCTCAAAACTGGGCACCCATTGCCTGTCGGAGGAGGGTTTTTGGCAAGGTTGATCGAAGCCCGAAACCATCGCCAAATAGCGATTTTAGAAGAAAAGCTCGAGGAGAAAAATGACGATCAAGGATATGATGTCGGGCTGAGCATAGAGGATATAAAAGAAGCAAACTCCAGCCTGCCAGCATCCTATGACAAACTCGCTGCAGCAGACATCATCGACCAAATGGAATGCTACTACGAGGTGAGATAAGCAAAGACCTACCCCCGGTATTTGCTCTCGAAATCTAACGAGTTCGAATAAAGACAGCAATCATCGTATTTGTCGACAATATCGTGATACTAGCAGTTGAAAACAGCCTGCTGCGTCCTCTGAAGAAATTGTTCACAAGTCGAATGGTGAATCGTATGAGCGACGAACAAATCCAAGAGCTCGCAGCGGAACCTGAGATTGTTCGAAACGAACGGATTCGATTGAAAAGTGACCTGGAAAGCCTTCGAGGAGGTAAACGGGCTTTGAGTATTTTCAGCACACATGACATAGAGCCCGAAATGCCACCTTTATCTGGTGAGAATTCTATCAAGAATCTCTTTGTTTTGATTTTCCTAATTTTAGATAGGATCACGGTCTTACTTCCAAGATTTTGGCCATGAAAGCAACTCAGAGGAAAAGGAATCGAATAGTGGGTGTACCTTAATCATAAAACGACATGGAAGAAGATTAGCCCTGCCTAACGGACGGTTGATACACGACAGAAAAGCGATCAGGGCCCTCATATTTCAGCAGAAACAGCTCCAGCGAAAGGCCAACCCAATCAGCTCGGAAATCCCCGCAACTACCTCTTAATTCAGATAATATTAGTGAGTATGGTGCAATACCACCAAATATATACATTAAGTGATACTTTGAGCAAAAGCTCCTAGGAGTGCACATGAAAACCTCGAGCCCACTCATCTCAAGCCTGTGCCTTCCATCCTAGATGGAATTGATAGACTGTGTATTAGTTGTGGTCGAGAAAATTGCCATACGATGGAAAATCTGGCTAACCGAATTCCAGACGTCTGCACCTCCGATAAAAGCGCTGCGACTCCTGCCAGTGTCAACTATGGCGGCTTATTTAAACCGATTTTCGGGCCAAGCCACAACATGTCTTCCCCTTTTGCTAGCCCTGACGGGCTCGGTAATATCTCCCCTGGGAAGGCAAATTATGGCGCTTTTAGCCAATCTAGAAACAGTAATAGCGGGCTCGGTCAAGCCAACAACAACTTCTCTTCCTTGTTTTCTGGTGCTACTACTGGTGCTACTACTGGTGCTACTACTGGATATTCGGTTCAAGATGCGGAAAACCATCCAGAAGGCCGAACGTTCAACCCTGGAGCAAAGGGCTTTGTTATCGGCGTCCCAAACGACAACCTTGCTTAACACCGGACCAGCTTTGACCAAGGGTGGTCTCTGACAATTAGAAGGATCGTTCTGCGACACTATCTGTGATTTTCAATTCGCGATTTGTGATTTGTTGTTGTTATTGTTATTGTTATTGTTATTGTTATTGTTATTGTTATTGTTATTGTTATTGTTATTGTTATTGTTATTGTTATTGTT
>JAGIKU010001369.1:0-56712 GCA_020086695.1 Penicillium sumatraense | reverse complement strand
TTGTTATTGTTATTGTTATTGTTATTGTTATTGTTATTGTTATTGTTATTGTTATTGTTATTGTTATTGTTATTGTTATTTTCTATTTTTATTTTCATTTATTTTCTCTTTAATATGTCTTTTCAAAAGAGAAATTTAGCTTAGTGAATATCTTGGAGTATGAGGATTTACAAGAAGTGCTACGGGTTACTCAGCTTTGTAGCCAAATATCGATTCAAAATTAGAGTACATTAGCTGAATGAGAGATAAAATCGAAGTACTAGATACAGACGGAATTATTTGTGCCAAATATCTTTCCGTATTAAAGTGTCTCATGTGGCATAAAGCGTTGTTCCAGGAAATCGAAAACAACCTGGTGCAATCGAAAAAAGGCCCCGTGGTGACAGTGTGTATCAGCTCCTTCATCCGCTCGAAGTCTGACAAGTTCATTTTCACAATGCAAGTTCTTCTGAAGCAATTCGGGCTGGCCCTTCAAGAAGTGATCATTCTCAGCATCAATTATCAAGCAAGGCGTCACGATATCCTGACTGATTCCTTCTAACGTGTACTTGTTGACCGCGCGACTAAGATCTGCAGCAGATTCCATACCGAGTGTCCATTTTCCATTGCGCAGGGCCCAACGCGTTCCAGTTGAAAATGATTGTGCCCAATTGAAGAGGAAATTGCAAAATGCATCGTATTTCCGCTCAATCAGCTTCTGCACAAAATACGGCTGAGCAGCTCGGAATGCAGAGCCGAAATCGTATACGCCATCATCGAGAATAATTGCTCGGGCTCGATGCTCTTGAGTAGCGCCTCGTGCTACTAGATACCCGCCCATACTCCATCCGAAAATGACTATAGCATTAGGATCAACGTCCTCGCGTGTCAAAGCATAGTCCATAACGGGGATAAGAACTTTCTCCCAGTCAGGACGAAAATGAAGATTCTGTCTTCGAATAGCTGCGCCTTGCCCAGGTCCGTCAAAGGCTAGAAAGTTGTAACCTCTTTCTAGTGCTGCTGCTCCAATCGCGAACCAGCCCTCGCTCATGGTTGAGTCGTAGCCACCATTGAAAATGATAGTCCGCCGTGATTTTTTTGAGGTATCCGGTCGGACAAAATATCCTGGCAGCGATGTCCCTTCATATGGAATTTTGATTGTCTCATACGAAAATGGAGAAAGATCCATCGCATTGGCAAATGTAGTTTCGGAGCTCTCGTAAAGAAACTGCGATATCTTGTCTTCGTTGACATTTTCTCGGCGAAAGAATTCTGCTGTTCGGAAGTAATTTGATGCACGGAGATACCCATGAAAAGCACTTTTATTGTTGTTCGCCTTTTTCGAGTGCTCTGCATTGGCAGATGCGCGTTCTGCAGCTTTTTGCCACTCACGGACCCAGTCATCTTCATTTCCAGATCGGATTTTGGAACAGATAGCGATCACCTCGCTGAGGTCTGCGCCACCATGGTTGCTATAGCCAGCCGCTCGAAGAGCCTCATAGCTGAACGACTCGTTGGACTTGAAAAAGTGATCAATAAGCATTCTCAGTGTGTTATCGCCGGAAGGGCTAAGAAGGTTCTCAAGTAGAAAAGCACGGAATAAGAGCCAGTGAGCAGGATATGTGGACACCAGAAGAGAAGTTATAGTCAATTATAGCTATAAGCCACGTGTTTAGGTTAAATTCATCTTGAACCGAGGGATATTGGACCTGCATGGGTTATGATGTTATCGAAACATGTTGTTGTTTCCAGAGTCGGTCCGACTGACTCCGCTTCATTCGGGCCGATTTAGCTTTTTGCTTAGCAGATTGCACTATTATTCGGAACCTTCCAACCGTTGTTTCAGAAGATTTTTATTCGCTGAGAGAAAGATCGTCACTTAAGGCTCAATAATATCAAAACAAAGAATTTTTGAGAGGGAAAAAAGGAAACGCGAACGAATCACCATGTGTTGTCAGCACTGGTTTGATATGACGTGACATTCGATGTGACCAAAAAGGCGATGTCATGCCACCCCGATTTTAGCTCACAGTCCATCGTAGTTTGCTTTCAAGCCGCCTTTTAAAATTTCCTGCGGTAATAGAGCACATGTGAAAAGGTATAAATTGGAAATTACCTGCCTACGAAAGACATGCGCCCAAAAACATGACAAGTTCCCCATCAGCTAAATGTATGCCAACCCTGCTGGAAAAGCGTGGAGGGCTCAAGCCCAGAAAACTCTTGAACTCCGGCTTCGGCAAATGATAGACTGTACCAGTCATAATCGGGAAGTAGATCAGCCTGGCTCATCAATGTGTCGTTCATTTCGAATTCACTTGAACCCCCGATCCCATCATCGATTCCACTTGATAACAAAGAGTCACCTTGACCTTGCAATATATCTGCAGATCTTGTTGCTCCCGAAGAGTTTCCTAGTTGGTAATCGGATGTGTTCATTTTTTGGTTATGTGTGGGCGTCTCTGGAACGTTCTCGCTAGTGGGATTTGTTGATGGTTTACCTGAGCGCACATTTGTTACTATTTCATGTTTGCCAACTGATAGGGGCCAAATGGGGGACATACCAATGCGAGAGTGAGCTAAAGAAGACTGCCCAAGATGCTCTGAAAAGTGTGCTTGCAATGCAGCATTCAAAGTTTCCCACTTCATATAATTAGGACAATCCGACCTCCCCGTGGAATGAGCAAGAGAATCACGTACCGGAGTTTGTAGAGCTCTCCAATAAATCCGAAGCTCATCCAAAAGATTCAATATTGAAATCACAGAATTCAATCTGCAACCAGTCTTGCTCGACTCGGGAGGAATTCCAGATCCGTTCCTACTTTTGCAAGAGATCTCCAGAGTCAAAAGTACAATCGCTACGACAAAAGCACCGTAACCAACAAGTGGTGGTAAAAGTGAAACATGCTGTTGACCACAGAGAAATGGATGTAACAGACGTCGAAATAGGTCGGCGTGTTTTGTGACAATCTCCGCGCCTTTCTTCTGCTTATCAAGGTCGATCGCTGGGTCAGTGGGCATGCCCGAGAACACAGGTACGATCATTGAGTGTATGGTGATCTGGCATTGGTGGTAAAGCGCATCATGCACAAGCAAGAAAGCTTTGTCCTCGGGGCTTTGGTAGTGTTCGGATCCAGAGTCTCTGTAAGAGGTTGCGTCATTGAAAAGCGAAGTCGCCATATGAGACAAATTCTCACCAGTCACGAAATTCTGAGCAACTGCGGACATGGTGCGATTTTTGCATAGAAGTTGAACTTTCGACCTGAGAAGATGCCTTATGAGTGAAGTTTCGTATGACTGGGTTCTTGAGTTGAAATGGAGACTTACCAGATACCCACCATTTTCATGAAAATTGCGGCAGCCTCGGGGGACTTATCTAGTCCTTGCATATGAATCGGACCCTTGGAATCCCATTCCTCGTCCATTCTATCGCCTAGGGCTATGAAATAGCCCGACGCTGTATTCGAAATGAATCCAGGAAGAGGTACCATGGAAATCTCTTGCCAAGATGCTTTGACGTATGCCTCTGGCTCCATGACAATACATGTAGATGTCCAGCAGGCCCAAAAGCATCGGCGGCCAAGCTCTGATTCGAGTGATAAGTCAGAGTCGTTGATATTTTGAACTTTCTTACTATATCCAAGGATATTGCAAGCACGGTATGCTAAGGCTACGAAGCTGTTAATATGAATATGAATTTGAGTGATTTAGTAGCAGTGAGAGCATACCGAGACATAAGTTGCCACGACTAGGCTGACCGATTCCAAACCAGTAGAGTTGAAGACACTCTAAAGCTTGAATTATCATAAGAGATGGGTTATCCACAGCCAAGACTGTAGCGTCTTTCAATGCTGCTCTCGCCCACGGGAGGCCCGAGGAGTGATACATGCTTAATATTTTCAATTCGGCATGGTCATCTGGGACACCACAATCGGCATGCGAAAGGTCGGATCGTAGAAACCTCAAGTGATATTAGTCAATCTGACCAGTTAGAATATGCGACTACGAGACGTACAGTGTTGATAGTGCAAGCAAAGCTCTCAAAAGCGCACCATGAAGGCTCCCTTCGAGATATTGTTGGAAAAGAGTGGGTTTGTGAAATAACAGATGTGCATTATACACGCGTGTGAAGTATATCTCCAATAAAGAAAGACACAGCGCGGTTGGTGGTAGAGGTGGCTGGTCTGATATGTGCATCGGTTCTGTTGTAATCGAACTCATTGTGCGCAGCTGAGTTGGGTAGGACTGTAAAAAATCATTTGATAAGCCACGAAATTTAATTAGATCGTCAGATTGATACATACATCAGACAGCACGGGGGTCCCTGCGGCCAGCACCGCAGAAGCATCATCATCCACTCCTCTCGAGTTGCCACGAGAACTGATTTCTTCGTGAGAACCATCGGGGCCAAATGAACTTCGAGGATTTCGAGATGAAAGGCTGAACCTCCGCGATTCAATTATAGAATCATTTTGTGAAACTGGCTCGCTATCATGATACTGTATAGGAGCCCGTCGAGGTCGAGTATAGTCCCGACTCCGTTCGGTTGTTCTATTGGCTAGTCTATTGCCACGCCGAGTCCGTGGGCCCCGACGATTCGGGGGCTCTGGATAGCTGCATCTTGTGTTAAGTCGCTCGCAGCGAGCACAGATGGGACGTTCTCTGCCACATTTAAGCTGGATGTGGATTAGCAAAAGGGTGTGTATCTGGGAGCCGGGGTAAATATGTAATCACCTTCTGCTCTCGACACCTCAAACATGCTGTGATAGAGAGTTGAACTCCAGAGTTGATAGTTCCCTCAGCACTGGCTGGGGCTTGAGGACTGTCCATTCTGCACTACCACATGATTCATGCAGCATGAATATTTCCAATGCATTCGGGCCTATTCTCGTTCAAGTACGAAAGAGTCGGCCCGAATCGCTTCCCTGCTTAGTCAGCGTATCGATGGCGATTTAGGCCTGAGGAATCAGGCTTCAGGCTTCAGCAACCTTTCCCAGAGAGTTGAGCCAGAAGGATAGAATTCACAAAAATTAGGGAAACAATATATGATAAATCGTTTTGGTCATTGAAAAAAGTATGTATATACATATCTAAATAATTATAGACAGCAAAGCCAGTATAAGCCATCACATGCGTTGATGCTACTTCATAGTGCTATCAACCAGCTCGCGATAGATCTTCTTCAAGTCAGCAATATCGGCCTGAAGTTCCTCGACTTGCTCGCTCTTTTCACCAAGCATTTCGAGTGTAGTTAGGTAACGCTGATCGATTTCGGTAAGCTTGGCCTCAAGCTCTTCGACCCGAGAATCTGAAGTCTTCTTCTCCTCGAGCTCACGCATGAGATCAACGACCTGCTGCCGAGATTCATCACGTTGAGTGGTAACACGCAGAAGTTCATCCTTGGAGCCGGCACGCTCACTCTCCAAGCGGCGGACTGTCGCACTCATGCGCTCTACCAGTTGGACAGACGGGCCTGCACCCACTGTAGACTCAGATATGATATCGTTGATACCACGAGATGCAGCGGCTTGTGTGCCACCATATGCAGATGGAGTAGCGGGTTCTCCACTAAAGAACTCATCAGGCTCGAAATTAATTGATGGCGTTTCCATGATCATAGATGGAGTATTAGTTGAGGTATTGATTGGCGGAGGGGATAGTACTCCTTGGCTAATGGAGGCTGGATAGGAGTTCTGGCGCGGTGGTGTACCGATATCTGGAGAGGCAGCTGAAGGGATCGTTGAAGACCGTCGGCTAGCAGGGCGGTAGTCCAACAGACCAGATGCCACTGCGTCAAGGTTGCTAGAGCGCCGGGTAGATGGGACGGGTGAAATGCCTCGAGGCTGTTGCAGGCTATTGACCTGTTCGCGCCATCGAGCACGTTCTTCCTCAAGCTTTTGTGCCCATGTCGCGTCCGAAACTTTCTTTTGCTCAGAGAGGTCTTTTTGAGTGGACGAAAGGTCATTGGCTGTTTTATCCAGCTTTTGTTGCAGTTTCTGCAGCTCTTCCATGCGCTCTTCCAGTTTGCTCTCGACGTCTTGTTCGGATTCCTTGGCTGTTTCGACATCTTCTTCCAGTTTCTTCATCTTCAGGTTCTACAAATTGTCATCATTAGTACTCTGCATGTGCGTGGTGATAATAACGTTGGAGAGCTTACCAGTTCGCGAATTTTCTTTCGCAGATCGGCTTCCTTCCGTGCCAAATCATCACGTTCTTTCTCCACGTTGGCAAGCCGAGCAAGCAAGGAACCTTCGAGGCTATGCCAGTTCTCGCTGGCCACCGAATATTGACTCTGGAGAGTTTCGATTTGGCGCAAGAGCTTTGCCTGGCTCTCGCCAGTAGCTCCGGACGAGGCCTCTTCTGCACGGGACCGGAGGCTCTCCATCTTGCTTTCCAGGACGGATTGTTCGCCTTTCAGCTCGGCTTCCAGCATACGAGCACGCTCCTTCTCTTGATCGACCTTCTCCTTTAACTCGCTAATCTCCTTTTTCGATTTCTCTTCGCTGATGTCGCGCTCGATTTTGATGGTTGAAAGCTCTTCTTCGAGATCGTTGGCTCGACGTTTCTCATGCTCTAAAGCATCTGATTGGGCTTTGGACTCAGCAGTTTCCGCGCGTGAAACAGCACGGCTTAATTGTGCTTTCATCTCTTGAACAGTTTGGCTGAGGGCATTCCGTTCGTTCGTCACAGCTTCAAGGTCTTTGCCCACCTTAGTTTGAGACGAAAGAGAGTCGTTGGCTCTCTTTTCGGCAGCCTCAGCCCTTTTGGCCCTGGCCTCTGAGCTAGTCAGGTCCCTTTCTAATTTCTCAGTCCTTTTCTTGCTTTCTGTTTGAGCCTTGTTGTTATCTGTGAGCTGCTGACGCAACTTCCTTATCACCGTCCGGTGATCCATTTCGGATTTAGAAAGCTTTTGTCCTTCTTCAAGAAGCAATGCGATTTTCTCATCCTTCTCCAGCAGTTGCTTTTCAACACTGCCAGGAGAGGCACTAGCCGCGGCACTTTTAGCAGACTCGGCGGCCTCTTTGGCCAAGTACTTAAGTTTTGACTGTAATGCATCTATACGCTCGATGTAGCCATGAATTTCTTCTTGTCGCTGGGACTCCGCAGTATCATCACCAGCACGGGCCTCAGATGGGACATCTAAACTGGGGCGCGGGCTTTCCATAGAAGCGCGATTGCTTGAGAGCCCGCTCTCTTGTATGGAGGTGGGTTGTTCGTCAGTCTTTTCCTCAGCCAAGGGACGCTCGCCGGGATCACCAGAGGGACGCGGAAGACTTTCTGTGGCGCCGGCATCTATAGATTCGCGTGGGTGAGGTTCTGTGTCGATGCTGGCCCTCGGTGCTGTTTCTCCTGTATCAACACTTTCCTCTGCGATAGATGAGCTTTTGGGTCCTTCAGCGATCTCTGCAGAAGATGCAAGATTTGCGTCAATCTCCAAGCTTCTGCGCCCATCATTGCTTGGTCTTGGGCTTGCATTCGGTGACGATAGTCCACTTGGGGAGGATTGCGAGTTTCGGGCTGCTGTATTTTTAACCATGGCTCGCGCCAGGCGCTCCTGGAGTCGATCGTTTCTTCGTGCATTGGAAGAGCTGCGCGAGATTGCTGGAAGTTCTGTTAGCGTAGTGTCACCACAATTGAAAGGAGCGTGAATCCCGTACATCCAGCAGGAGATCGTGATATTGATGCCTGCGCTGCTGGCGCGGCAGCTTCGCCCTCCTTTGACTTCGCTGGCGCATTTTTCTGTCTCTCCTCCTCATCCATCAAAATGTTGTCCAATCGCGATTCGACGCCCGCTACGGCTTGTTGGAAGAAATTGCCCATGCCCCATTTGGGCTTCTGGCCTTGAGAATCCGACATTGTGTATAAAAATGTTTAAGAAGAAAGAAAGATTCGGCTACTGAGCAGCAAATGCTTCGTGTTCGGATTGCATGAGATCGGCGGGGGCGGCGCACGGTCAACGTTGGGGCTATTTCGGCACGAAAATGGGTTGTTGAAGATTGGACAGGTTCAATTGGTCATGAGATATACCTAGAAATATCTCAACAACGTAGGCAACTTGTGTGAAAAGATGACGTCGGGTTGGATGTTGAGCTAGAAGTACAAGACAAACAACCACGTTGCAGAACGAATGTCGCACAAGAGATCGAGTGCACGAAGTAAATGACCGGCTTGGGGATAGTATAGGACAGTCGAACAAGTCCAAACTGAAGCACTAGACAAGCGAGGGAGCCGGTAAAGCGCAAGTCAAGGTAGAATGAAAGGAGAAGAAAGAGAATCGAAGTTGAAGTTGAAGTTGAAGATGAAACGGCAGCGACAGGCGGGAGCCGCGACTCCGTCGGTCTTGGCGGGCGCTTCCGTCATCTCCTCCAAATCCAAAGCTCTCCCTTTCCTTCTCGACTTTCGACAACTCCAACCCCCCAACTCTTCTTTTTGTTTGGCCCGGGGCTCATTCCAGTCATTATGTCGTTGGAGCCACCAACCTACCTCAGCTCTTTGCAGAATAATATCCGCGCCCGGCCAATTCCCTGGGATGGTGCTGTCCGTGCGGGCAACATCACAGATGACCACCATAAGAAGATCAAGGCAGTTGATAAGGTACGAAAGGAGCAGCGCATTCAGACGATAGAGGCGGATATGCCAGGGTATACAAGCTTGCTGGCGGGTGGTGAGCAGGGGAAGAGTGTCTTGGAGTCGGCTTCGCGGAGGACCGATATCGTTCAATACATCTTGGTGCTGGCATCAGACTTGATTCAAGGTACGGATGGCTCTCCAGGAGACTACAGCTTGAGACGAATGCCTAGAATCTAACTGATTTAATTTGAATAGATGTCCCTGCACTTGCTGACTCCCTCGTCTCGCATCCCGAACCGTATAAACCATTCCTACCGTTCCTGCACCACTCGACAAATGCCGAAGATCCCATTCCATTGCTCACATCTACCTTCCTCACGGCATTAGTGTCGCACAGTCTAACTGCTTCGTCTAAACCTGCCGCTCGGGACCAGGAGGCTTTGCCGCAGCTGTACATCTATCTATCTACTTTGGCCAAGAACCAAGATAGCGGTCTCCAGGATATTGGGGTACAAGGATTCTCGGAGCTTCTCCGCAAGAAGAACTCGCGAGAAATCTTCTGGGCTCACCGAAAGGAGACCTTGGATCCTCTCATCCAGACCTTGCGCACCGCCGCGGGGACCAAAGAGAATGGCAGCTCATCTGGAAGCAGCACACGTGGCATTGAGCCTGGTCTAGCAGGCGGAGTTGGTCTCCAACTGCTCTACCGTGTACTCTTGGTAGTATGGCAGCTGACATTCGAGGGAGAGCTGGTCGGCGAGGAGCTTCAAGAGTGAGTGATCTCCATCATTGAACTATTTCCAAAAGTGACACAGCTAACCCCTCATATAGGAACTATGAGATTATTCAACTATACACTCAACTTCTCCGTCTTTCCCCCAAGGAGAAGACAACCCGACTTCTTCTTGCTACTCTCTACAACCTCTTCTCCAACAACCGCACAACTCTCCTCCCTGTCGCTGTGTTCGTTCGCCTGCCCGCTCTCTTGACCAACCTCGCCGGTCGACACCTGACAGATCCCGACCTCCTCGAAGATCTCAATGCGCTATCCACCATGCTCGATGAATACACCAAGACACAGACCACCTTTGATCAGTACGCTGCCGAAGTCCAGTCTGGCCATCTGCGCTGGTCACCCCCGCATAAGAACCCCACATTCTGGAAGGACAATGCCCGTCGGATCTTAGACGAGTCCAACGGTGCGCTACCCAAGAAGCTGGCCGAGATTCTTTCCAAGAGCTGGGACAACGATAAGCAGGTCCTTGCTATTGCTTGTAATGATGTGGGACACTTGGTGAAGGAGCTGCCCGAACGACGCACGCAACTCGAGAAACTGGGTCTGAAGGCGCGGGTGATGGAACTGATGGCCGACAAGGACGAGTCAGTACGGTGGGAAAGTCTGCGGGCTGTCGGAGAATGGCTCCGGTATACCTTTGATGCATGATGGAACTAGTTAGATGTTATGTGATTGGGGCTTTGTTGCTTCGGGATTTTGCAGTTTGCTCTTACACGGGGCTGAACATATACTCTGTTGGCATGTACCATGTATTTCTGCCATAGCGCATACTTGTCTATTTTTTTCTCTTTCTCTCGGGACAGTTTTCTTCTACTCTAGTTCATCTATGAAAGCAGTTAGAAACGAAGGTTGACTTCTGTCTGCACTGATAGTCCGTCGATCGGTGGATCCCTGAAGAGTATGTAATGCCTTGAAGAGGAGGCAATAGTTGTAATAGAGTTAAACTGTATTCCAGGGATCTATTTAGTAATTCATCCCTTATTCTCTGCCCTTTAAATGTAATTCTGCACCCAAATATACCCAAATATCCAGGAATACTGCTGTGTTACTCACTTTGCCACTGACCACGCGGAACTCACCCGGAGATCTCAAATTCCCCGCAGATTTTCTTCTCCCCCACTCCACACCCACAAAATTCCCCCGGCTCCAGCACCCTGAGCACCCATGTCGAGATCGTTTACCGGTTGCACAAGATGTAAAGCGCGGCGCCAGAAATGTGACGAGAAAAGACCCATGTGCGGTCGCTGCCAGACTGCAGGCGTGCAGTGCAAGTATGCGATGCAGCTGCAGTGGGGAGGACGGGCATTCTCGCGATCACGATTCGGTGCCTGCGTGGACACTGGAAATATGCAAAGGCTAGGTATGCTATGAACAAAGTCAAGCCAGGCCGGCTCTCGCTCTGTCTGATTCTTAACGAATGCGCTAACCTGGACGTAGAATACTCGCCCGGAGAATTCATCTACACCACAAAGTCGGCGCAAGCCGGACAGTCAGATCTCGCCTTAACGCAACCTGTCGATCCATTTTCTTCACTATCGCAGGACCAAAAGTCCTTGCTACACCACTTCATCAACGATGCCTCACAAATCACGGCCTGTCACTCGGGCATGCAACAAGATATTTGTCGCATGATCGTGCCCATGGCCCTCCAGACACCCTCCCTCCTCTACGCCACCACAGCCCTCTCCGCAATCCATATCCAAGCCTTACACAATCAATCTGAAAGCGTCAAGTCTGCGCCTGATATCGCTCGATTAATGGCACTCAGCCTAGAACACTTCCGGAAAGAGTTACAAAACCCATCGTCCAAGGGTTCGGAGGCGTTGGTGGCGACAGCCAGAACGCTGTGCCTAGCGGAGATCCACTCAGGCGCAATCAATCCGAATTCATGGCGAGCGCATATTGAAGGTGCAAGGGCGTTAATGAAGACTTCAGACGCATCTGGCGAAGATTCACTTCGTTCAGGCAATGGATTTCGACGATATCTAGATCGATGGTATTGGTCTATCGTATCGTTGACAGCATTAACAGGCAATGGGCCTCCGATTGGCGATATTTCAGATTTCGCCCCGACTAATCAACCAGGTCAGAAAGAGTTACCGGACTATCTGGACGATTATTGGGGATTCACGGTTGATTTAGCGGCTGTTTTTCGACAGATTGGTGCAGCGGCCTGGCGAAGTCATCAGATCGAGAAGGATTCGCAGGGCTTTGTCGAAGGCGAGATTGATAATAGTGTTGAAGATGAAGCTGCGGATCTTGAATCATCTATACACTACTTGATGGATCGGGGGGCTAGTTCACAACCTTCGCTTTACCCGGGTGTTGCGGATGCGTTGACACCGGATAGCATACAGCATCTTGCACTTTGCAATGAGGCCTTCCAACATAGTGCGTTGATTCAGATTCATCGACGGTTGCGAAAAACACCGACACTGTCTCCGTTTGTGCAGCAATCTGTTCAGCGGATTCTGGAATGCACGGCTCAGATTGGTCCCTCGGCTGGTCTTAGTCCTTGGGTTATGCTGACGACGCCGCTATTTATTGCGGGTTGTGAAGCGCAGGGTGAGGATAGGGATACTGTCAGGCGATTATTGTCATCTTTGCATGATACCATTCGAGTACCGAATGTTTTACAATCGCTCAAGTTCCTTGAGCAGTATTGGGCTAATAAAGTCCATGAAGATGAGGATTGGAGTCACTTCCTCGGTATGTACCTTGAATATTTCCAAATTTTGCTTGATACATTACTAACCTACTATACAGATCGCATGCAGTTCGATTTCATCCCATATTGATGATGCCTCCCCGGCTAGTGCTAAAGTGATGCGCGATGAATGGCGTTTGAAGATTGGCTTTGGACATATTTCTTTTCTCTTCATATCCTTTTGATCACTTCTTTTCTGATGTCATTAAGCTTTGGGCGCAGATGGCAGCAGGGTATTTTGGTGTATATAATGATTTCTGGAGTTTGGACCAGACATGTTGATAATGAGCAATTGTACATTTTGATTTTTTGCCTAGAAAGATACAGATTGACATCGGTTTAAAGCCATGCAAATAAATGCATTTTTGATTCATCAAATATTGCGTGCCATACTATGGCAACGTCGAATAAAATATGATACTCCTATTCCTACTCTTTTGAAGCCTTATGAAGTCATGCCAGGGACAGCAGATGGACTTGCCAGAACCTTCGCTAGGAAAAAATCGCCTTAAACTGCTAATCCTTTCGTGAAACAAGTCTTGAAATCAAGTTGAAGATTCGCAGATGGACCAAAGTATTGGCTGCTTGAAGACAGAAGGGAGTATCTACAGAGTAAGTCGTTCTTAACATGATCCTAGTCTTCTGATAGACTAAGTTAGTAACTGGCCCAATGGTCAGCTACAGAGTGATACCCCGGCTTCTTAGATCGTCTTTCAAGGATAGGACTCGCAATTCACAGACAATTCGTGGAGGTCTAATTATTATTTTCACCAGAAGATAGACTTTGGTTAGTATCCCTGATTCATATATGAGGCAAGAGGCAAGTCTCAATTAAAGATTTGAACCACGGACAAGACTTTCTAGTCTTGAATCAGGTTGCTTCAGATTTCCTAACTTAGGACCCGAAATTCAGCGGTCTGGAGTTCCCATTCTAGCTCGAATTTGAGTCAAGAATTTAGTAAATATAGTAACGACTATACTTGATACAACTCTGATTGAAACATTCGATGACCAAGGTTAAGTACTCCGTACTAGACAAACTAACTAGTAGTTCGTACGTACTTCTTTTAGACCCTTGTTTGCGTAGACAGGGTCAACGACAAGGATCACATTACTAGTATAGTATACTCAGCCCTAGTCTCCGTAGAATTAAATAAAATGTTTATTTGCGACCCCTAATACCAAGCCAACTACTTTATATATAGTACTACTCTACTCCGTACTATAATCGGAGCTCGAGGTGGAGACCCTTGGCGACAGCCCTACTAGGCTTCAAGTCCCTAGTCCGCTGGGCGCGTAGTACGCGCCCCTGTAGGCAATTGGCGTTAAATAACGCCCATGGTGCGACAATAGCCTACGCCACTACCTAGTACAAACCTGAAGGTCTTAGCCGGGACTTCGTACGGAGTACTTTGTACGAGGAGTACCTAGGAGTAGGTTTATTTTTGTACTTCAACCACGGACTATTGACACCTCAAACAGCTCCGAGCTGTGCAGTGAAAGGAGTGGAACGGAGGCGGTCGGCTTTTGTCTTAGGGGCGAAGAGTACGGGATCTAAAGTGGAGACTGAGACTGATCGGGCCGGATAAATGAAGAAAAAAAAGGAGGATAAAAAAAAGAAAAAAAGTAACGGGAGTGTCGAGGCCGCGAATCCAGAAGAGTCCAGGCCGGATAGCACAAAAAAGGGTGGGCTGGATAATATGCATGCAATCGGTTTCAGGATCCCGAGACAGAAGAGTACGTACAGCATAGGATGTACATAACTACAAAGTACGGAGTACGAATCACTACTAATGCTGTGAGCTGAGTACCCCATGTCTTAAAAATGGGTTATTGCTCAAGGAAATTCGAGCGGTTCAAGGCGAACCTCGATAAACCTTGTCTGGATGGAAACCAGCCACAGAGAACGGTGGTTGGCCAGTAATGAGGAACGAAAGGAACTGCAGGTACTTCCACATCAGGAATCAGGAACGGTGAGCATGATAAACTAAACTACGGAGTATCAGCTAGGGTAGCTCGTGAGAAAGTCCCAAGTCCCAAGTCCCAAGTCCCAAGTCCCGAACCCCTCATCACTTGGACTTCTTACTCTGGACGCCGAGCGTTGTAGAGTACTACATACTACGTAAAGTTCTGCGTATTGGCGTATGAGGGGAGTTGGTATCTGATTTGTGCACGATTAGCGCCGGACTCCAGCTGTCTTGATCCTTCAGGGTGGCACCATACCCGTTGCAGCAGGACAGGCCGTGGCCACGCGCTGGCCCGAGAGCTCGGCGAGACGCCCGGGGGCGAGCTTTGGTGGACGAGCAGGTCGGAAGAAGAAGCATGATTGGTGAAGAGGACGGGATGAGGCACACTAGGATGGCGAGCATCTGCAGGACGCACGTTCTCTTTTGCTACAAGGATTGGGGCTGGAGGTACGATACGTTGAGGTAGGTACAAAGGAGGGGGCGGTGGAAAAGGGGGTGGACTCCACTGTTCTCGATGATCCATATGCAAGATATACTCGATGCCATGGTGGTGACGAGTTAATGGAGACCCCCTTAATCTACAGCGGGAGGGGATGGGATGATCGGAACATTGAGTTTGGATGATAATCCGTAGTGCCATATGGCGAGAATGAATTGACGATCGGAGATAACATTGAATATACCATTGATGGTATCCGAAGAATTGGAATAATGGAAATAATGGAGTAGATGGGAATAGAAGAGGAATAGTGTAAGGGGGAAGAGGAATAATCCAAGTGTGTCCCATGGTTGATGCAAAGGCATCGCGGAGTACGCAAGTCAAGACAGCTGATACGGTAATTATAGAGGGGGTACTTGGGAGAAGTGGTAAAATCTGCTGGTCACAAAGTACCTATAAATTACCGTAATGTAAATACACTACCCCTGAATTGACCTGACGATCCACGACTCAAGGGAGTCTGCACTATTGAATCCAGTCATTTCTATTTCAGTCTGCATGGAGTAACGGTCTGACAGCTTCTCCAGCTACAGAAGTACAGCACAGCTCTACTGTTCAGCTGTGTAGAAACATCACCACTTCAACATTGAGTAACCAGGTACGACTAGAGTACGGAGTACAGATTCAGCACTCATCACCACGAGTAAACAGTAACCCTCTGTCGATGTCGATCTTATCCAGTCAAGATCAAGAGCAAAGTAAATGTATTCCTCGCCAATCGAAAGCAGTCGGCCCCCCTGCTCCACCAGGCTGGCTTGACCCGCACTACTGCGAGGCGTCTGGAACCCACGGGCGCTTTTGCGCCAATCGCCCTGGACGTCGTTTGGCACTTTCTCCTTTTCTTTTGCGATTGTCACAACTCTCCTCCAAGAATAATCCTTTCCCCTTTAGGCCTCAATCTGTTGGCACGCGCCATCCTTTCCCCGTGTCTGCGAGAGAGTGTGTGAGAGAGAGAGTGGCCCGGTATGAGTGACTGTCGATCGTCTATTTTTTGATACTTCCCTTCCCCCCCGAAATGGCGTCCACCTCCAATCCAACTAGCGGTTCGACCGTCGAACCATCGACCTCAACCTTTACTTCCAACATTGCTGCTACTACTGCTTCTACTCATCACGATACACTTCCTCCTTCCCCACCTCCCTCATCACGACTCTCCGTACGAAGGAAACCATTACCGCCGCATGCCAATCCTCTACACCCCTCCTCCCCCCTGTCTATAGAAGAAGATATCTCGCATCCCGCTTCCATTCCTCACCAAGAACAACCTCCTTCCCCTGCCTCCGATTCTGTGGATGGAGATTCCTTCATATCAGTGCCAAGGAATTCAAACAGGTATGCGCAAAACATCCCCTCGCCCATCACTCTCCATCAATGAAACGGGACAACACGACTTGGTGTCAATGAAAGTCCCACCCGTCTCAAACCCACTATCACCCCCCTGATCGTCGTCCTTTGTCCCTCCATGGTCCCAGCTTGGCTTTGAAGAAACCCTAGTCTTAGTCCGAGATCAGGAGGAGGAACTATCTGTCAATGGCCCCGAATACATGCTATCGCGTTTCCCCAGAATCTGGCAGACCCATCACTTACCCACGTCGCGCTTCCCTAGATATTCGCGTGGCTCTCTACCTGCCAAACCCCTCCGTATAGACACTTCGGCCTCTGCCGCGTTCCTGAGGTCCGTGGTCGAGGACGACGACGACGACGACGAATCCGTCGACTTCTTTGACGAAAGTTACGAACACCAGTTCACGAATGGAATCGGTACCCCCCTGCACAGTCGTCTTGTGAGCGAGCCTTTCATTCCGGTCCTGAACTCCCCGCCTCCGACACAAAGGCGTGCAACGAGTATGGCCTTGCATCCTCCTATGAATCGGCCTCCACCGTTGCACATCGATATTGATCAACGATCCATGTCCATGTCCATGGGCCACGCTGACCCTCGACAACCAAAAACCCCCGGCAAAAAGATCAGTTCCTTCTTTGGTTGGAAAGGGAACAACACAACTGCTCCCACAGCTACTTCCCCTGGCGGCGAATCCTCAAGTACTGAGATCTCCGACGGTGGTCGATCCTCCCTGCACTCCCCCATGCCTCCTCTTGCCAATGTCCCTATCAAACCCGCCTCCCCTTATGACCCTAAGACCCCTGGCTTTGGCCCTCTCCAACGGACACCATCGTTGGGGACCGTCAGTGGAAACGAACATGTTATTGCCTCCAAAATAAACGACCTCGAAAATGAGTTGCGAGAAATCAGCTCTGAGCTGGCGGGCTCTATCCGTCGGGAGATGGAACTCGAGGATCTGGTCGAACGATTACAATTAGAAGGTCCTGAAGCAAATAGGCGGACGAGTGATTACTTCTCTGATTCAGGGACGAGCTCGGTTCGATATGCCCCTGACCGAAGTGAAGATATTGAAAAGATCCGACGGGCATCAGAGCAAGAGCGTGCGCAATTGAAGGTGGAATTATCACAGAAGCTGCAAGAGGAGCGAATGCAACGGACAGCATCTGAATCTCATGTTCAAATATTGGAGAACCAGGTGCAACAGGTATGAAGATGAAGACAGTGAAAACGTGGGAGAGAATGTGATGCTAACTCATTTGATCAGCTCCGACGCGAGAGAACCGATTTGTCTGATCTTTCCTCAAAGAATGCCGAGCTCGAGGGTGCTTTGGAGAACACTCGACGGAAACTCCTTGAGGAGCGACAATCAAAAGATAACTTCGAAGATCTACTTACAGCGATGCGTGTTGAACTCGAACAACTGCGAAATGAACGTGATCTTCTTCGGGAAGGCAAGGCGCCGCCGGCAGATATGCAGCGTCTGGTTGAGGAGATTGAGGCGTTGAAGATCGAGAATGCGTCCCTGGCACAATTACAAGGAGGTCGATTTGCATCGATCGCAGAAGAGGATGGTGTATCTTCCAAGCGTAACTCAGCCTTTGGCTTATCCCGATCCAATTCTCTTGCCCGGAAACCCAGCGGTCTGAAGCGGTCCGGATCATTGTCTAGGTCGAACTCCGTAAAGGCTGGAGGAAATGATCGCGAAAGCGGCGGTGGTGCCGAGTCATTAGTTGACAAGGTTAATGATATCGAAGTCCAACGTGATGCCCTGCACCGTACACTTAAGAGCCTTCTCGATCGCCAAACATTCCAAGCTCGCGAGTTCGAGAAGCGCGCTAAGATAATGGAGATGGAAGTTCAGCGTGCGCAGCAGAGTGGACCACCCCGCAAACTCGGATACGAGAAGGAGGTTCGAAGCCTGCGGGATGACCTTAACCACCTTCGTATGCGTGCCGAAGACGCCTTGGACGGAAAGTGGCAATGCGAGAAGAACTTGGCTGGTCTGAAGATGGATCTTGACCGTGCCGAGCAAGAGACCAGCTCTCTCCGCGCCTTGCTGCAAGAGCACGATGCCGTCGCATCAAAGGGTCTCGACGCCGACGGCGAAAGCTTCGCCGAAGCCATGGCAACATCCTCTTCCCTCGAATCCACCTACCAACAACTGCAAATGGAGCGCCAACAAGCCGAGGCCGGTCCTCAATCAGACGAACTGCTCGAAGCATTTGCCCGATCAGACTCCCTAGCCGAACAAGTCCAACACCAACTGCAAACCAACAGCTCCATGCGCAGCCGTCTAGAAAGCGCCATCCTCAAGGGTGAACGCGACCAACAATTATCCGTCGAGCGCATCAACATCCTCCAAAGCCGAATGAAAGAACTCGAAGACGTCCTCCTATACGCGCAACAATACTCCGAAGACGCAATGAGCAAACACGAAGAAGAAATCCGTTTGATGAAAGAGAATCAAACAGCCCAACTAGTTCGAATGAAGACCGGAAGTCGCACACCAGTTGCTCTATCCCCCCGTCCTCAAAACGCACCATTCAGCAGTCGAACTCCCCGTCTCGACCAAACAACCAGCGGAACAGGCATCCCATTGACGGAAGTTATTCAAGCCGAATCATTAGAAAAACATATTAAGGGTCTGGAACGATTGCTTCGAGAAGCAGATATGGAGATGGAAGAAGCGGTGGGAAGAATGAATCACGCTCAAGTTGATGTGGCGGAACTTCAATCTGACAGGTATGTTTTTTGAGCGGAGAGCAAATCTTGGAAAATCTCCGAGAAATTCGATAGATCGTGTTTCAGATTCGATGAACTAACCTTTTTCCCCCGCAGAGATGAGGCACTTCGTCAAACTCGTCGTCTTCAAGAAGATATTCAGACTGAGCGCGATTCGTTCAAGGCCCTGATGGGTTACGTATAGATGTTCGGATCGCGTTCGGATCGCGATTGGATCACGATCGCGATCGCGTGGTTTTTGATTAAAATATTTGGATCGGGGGTTCTTTCTTTTCATTTTCGGTCATACCTTTTCTCATCTTTCTTTCTTTCTATATACCACCCCACGCCTTGCACTGCATCTGCATTTATGAACTCTCATCCGGCTTGATGTTGAGTTTACCATGTGTCGGAGTTTCTTCTTCATTATTACTCCCCCCTTTTCACCCTTTCACACTTCTTTTGATCTGACTTGATTTGTTTTGTTTTCAAAGTGTTTGGGAACTGGAGTTTTGTTATAATTGGGATTCTGATCTGATTTTTGTGTGGGTGCATCCACACTCGGTTGGAGTGTCTCTGGCCTGCCTTGGAAGGCAAAGCCGGATTGGTTGTGTTTCAGTGGTCACGCCTTGTAAATATTTTGACCGAGGACCACGACTTACTTGGTTTTTAGTATATAATCTATCTATCTGTACAGTATTCGACAAACGAGGGAGATACTGAGTACTTATTATATTAAATCTACATATTCTTTTATTCTTATTCTGATTTTTTTGAATGGCAAAGACGAATTGAGGAACCCAGTGGGTCAGCCAGAATCTCAGCTGCTCAAATGCATTGATTAGAATAGAATTAGAATTCCGACGTTATGATCCACCACTGGTGGCACCCAACTGGGACAAGATCCCAAAAAAGGCCAATCGCGTAAGTATTTCAACACTAGTTATATCTATAGTATAATTTATACATTCATTAGGTACCATCAATGCCATTCGCAGAAGGAAAAATATTCCAGAGAGAACCCATGCTCAAAGTGCCGAAGAGCCGGCTATGCAGCTCAGTGTCAGGTTGACGAAAGATAAGCAATCCCAACGACATCGTTTCTGTCGATATTGCATCAGAAATCCTCAGAGTTCCGATACTTCTAGTAGGTCTTTGTTTAAATCGCCTGTCATCTAACCCCCCGGATCCTTCAGCAAATTATGAAACAGTGTCTCCCATTCCCGATCCGTCTGTAAGACTGCCTCTCGAGGAACACATGCCCACTGCACCCATATCGAGGACCCCACTTGTGTTTGCTTCAAAGTGTGTGGTCCTCCCAGTATCCCCCTGTGATATTTCCAAGCTCCAATCGAATGAAAGTTCTTCTGAATACATGAACCTCGGGGACATGCCAAATCCACTGGGATAGAAGAACAGTTCGGTATCAACCACCCATTTGATTCCCATCGTACCAATTTCTTGATTAAATCTCTTGTGGTTGAGACATGAGGGAATTTTCATTTGATTTGGCCTCTCATATGAAAATGAGGGTATATTTAGACTGAACGCGGTCTGTTAAAACGAAGTACGGCGAGGCTGCTGGATTTTGCTGTGCTATTTGTGGTATTCGAGACCATAGTCTAGTTGTAAGCCAATGTATGTCCACGTATTTGTTGGCTTATAATGCGCTTTCGAAAATTAAATGCGTTTTTGAAAATCTGTAGGTACGGATTTTCGAAAGCATATTTAAACATATTCGACGTGCCATCGTCGGTATTTGGCGCGTGTCTCAAAGACTGAAGATAGTCGCAGGGAGCAATGGAATGCTTTAGGGTTGTGATTGGCGAGGTTGTATTGGAGGAAATGAAGGCACCGAAGGTGTACAAGGCGTCTGTGAAGATGGTGTCTCATGTGGCCGCGGAGGTAGTGAAGATGCATTTGATGAAGGCCCCGAGCTGTCATTGTGGTTGGTGGGCTGATGTGATTTGCTGTATGTTATGTCTTTATTGGTCATAGGAAGCTCCTTATGGCTGAGACATGAAAGAATTCTTACTTGACCTCTCATATGAAAGTGAGGGTATATTGAGAGGAAGCGGTCTGTTGAAATGAAAGATGGCGAGACTGATGAGCTTGGAGGCTATAAGGATGTATTTCGTGAAGACACTCGAAGTGTAATAGGCGTCTGTGAGGATGATGGCTCTTGTGGCCTTAGAGGCTATAAGGATTGCCGCCAAGGAGGGAGGAAGTCAGGTCCCAAGGAACAGGATGCGATTGTTGCATGCAGGTTGGAAACCGCTAAACAGGCTATTGTTGGCCGGTGGCCGGTGGCCGGCTGTTGCTGATGGGCTTGGTTTGCGTCTCGCTTTCGTGAAAAGATAAGCGGTTGAATGAGAATCTTCAAAATGGCTCTTGTCGAAGGTCCCGAGCTGTTCTTCTCAAAATGATATGGACATGTTGGAAGGTAGAAATAGGCGAAGATCGTGAGAACGATGGTGGTAGCACCCTCTGATCTCGAGTTAGTTCATGCTCCAATCTTTCATGGCCCGTGACAACGCCATAGGCAATAGCAGAGGTATTCCCGTAAGAGAGCATTCAAGACATCAGGGAAGATCGGGATTCGATGCACCATCAGTTTGGTGATCTTGGTGTCCCTTATGCTTTCCAAGAAATGCTGAGCAAGCTTGCAAACCAGTTTTCCTCCTTTTTTGTCATTCTCGGTGCTTTGGTCTCGGGCATGGACGAACGCTGGACATGCATTGACGCTGAAGCGGAACCATAATCGCAGATCGGACTCCCCTGTTTTCCTTTTGTGATAGTTTCCTCGGATAGCGAATGCAGAACTGATGAACGTAGGCCTGAAGGATAGTTAGTTCCCTTACAGCAACTGGTACATCAAACTGAGTGAACTGACGATGAGTGGCTTTTTGGGGCGCTTCTTTTTCAGACAATGAGCAAGGATCATTACACTGAGCAGCCATCGTGTCGAGGCAGAGGATGATCTCTGTAGCCCACAAGGCTTGCTATGAGAACAAATGACAGTTTCCCTTTCGCGTTCCACGATCGGACTTTGTTGAATGCAAGTTTTGAAATGACAGTATCCTTCAGGCCCTGCACCCATAGTTTGTACAAAGTCAGTAGCTGCTCCGGGGTACTCAGCGCTTTCAATTTCAATGCTTCTTCCACGTATTGGCCGAAGGACAACTTGTCCTGCTTCAAATTCAGAATGCACTCGAGGATATAATCCTCGTCGTCTGCATGCTCACGGTTCTGGGGGAGCTGTCTCCAGTAGCTGGTGCGGTTCTGACTGGGTTGACCTTCGATCGCACCTCGTTCTTGACTTCAAGTTCCCCGTCCACTGTAAGTAGTGGATGCTGCTTCCTTTTGCGGGGGAAGTGACAAGGTCGATGGGACAGACGACATCTGGACCTGACCCCTGCGTCGGTCACCAAATTAAAGAGAAGAGGAAGGTTGCCATAATGGCAGAACACCGAGAATTGAACTGAGATTGTAATACAAATGAAACACAAAATGAAGAAGATGAAGAAGAAGCAAGAAAGGAATACCACAACGAGTAAAACAAAATCGAAATGGCTCGCGTGGCAGCTGAAACTTCAACCAATACCACACCCGCACCAACTGCGACTCCGACTCCTGGTCCTTCATACAAGAAACCAGCATGGCAGAGACATCCTCGCTGTTCAATGAGTGAGATCCAATCGACTGGGAAAATGGATGCGATCAGACAAGCCTTAGCAGTAACTGAACCGACTGAGTGGCAGAAGGGGATCCAAACTATTGCGGACCCGGACAACATTAGGCCTGCTAGTTACAAGAGAGTACAAGGGAAGAGACAAGTTGAGTTATCGCACCAAACATCTGCAAGGAGCACCGTCTTGCAATTGATTTGATATTCTCATTCTGTTAGGCGATCTTTAAGTTGGATTCAGAGATGTCAGAGCAATGAATAAGGTAACTAAATGAATAAGGTATTCATTCTGTTGACATTGGTATACTTCTAATAGCTAAAGAATGGACCAATCATAAGTCGAGGATCAGGCAGGGCTGCCTTGTTCTCGACCTTTGATTGGTCTATTCTGAAGTAAACAACAGTGCCTGTAAGGCTGAACTAGTACAATCCTCAATAAGCTTATTCACATACTGAGAGATGTACTCTTTCATTCACTATTCACTGTAATGTAAGAATTGTAAGAATTGTGAGAGATGAAATCAAAACAAATCTCCCTCTCTCCCTCCCTCCCTCCTCTCTCTCTCTTCTCCATCACTCCTCCATCTCTTCAGGATCACCGTAAACGATTCTGAACGACAAATCTATCTCTTTCCCCCCCCCAAAAAACCATCATGGCCTCTGCTGAGGCTGGCAATGCCAACAACGCTGGCGGTGGGGGCCAGCCCCCCAAGAAGCCCAATCGCTGGGCTGCCCCCAAGTCTCGCGCCGCGAAGGAGAAGGTGAGCCGATTTGTTCATTTTGTCTCCCCACATACCCACATTCAATGAGAGAATGCTGATGAATGTGCTTTCAAGGCACGCAAGAAGTTCCTCGAGGAGCTGGCCCGTAGGAATGTCCGGGCCCTGGTAAGTGAAATCATCTTGTTGTCTGGCGTTGTTTATCCTGCCTTATATGCTAATATGAATCCAATAGCTCCAGGAACGGGAGACTGCTGCTGCCAACGCTGCCGCCGCCAATGCTGCCAACGCTGCAGCCGCTGCAGCTACTGCTGCTGGCGCCCTGCCTTCCCGCGTCGCCCCCCGTTCTCGCGCCGCCCTTCCTGCCCGCCCCGCCCTGCCCACTGCTGCCAATGCTGCTGAGGCCCCTGGCGCCGCCGCTGGCTCGGCGGACGCCCCTACCACCGATTCTCCCGCCGCCGATAATGCTGCCAAGTAAGTTTTCAATCACAAACCTGTCTAGGGTGACAGTTTGATCGATACTAACAGTTGTAGCAGATAATTTCTTGGTTTTTTCGATTATGTTACTACTATTTAAGTAGTAAAGAAGTTCACGAATATATATACATTTTTACCGACGACATACTGTTCAATTGTCCCTTTAGATACTTATCTAAGTAATTTCAAATAAGTACTACTAGTGAGCAGCTAGTAGCTGCTGTGTAAATCTGGATATCAAGGACCACTAACTTGAATTGAGATACTAGTAGTACTACTAGTATCTCAATTCAAGTAATACTAGAACTTCATTCTCCCAGAGACGTTGCTATTAGAATCAATTCCGGAGGATTCTAACAGCCATAGAATAGTTATCACACTATGACCACTACCTAGGTAGTAGTGGTCAAATTAGTATTTGGCTATCACACCTTATGATACCCTTATAATAATCTATGAGATAGCTTCAAGCTAGTTGATAGTCCCTGGGCGCCGAAATATTGTGAATGTGCAGAATAATCACAAGTCTGCATTGGAAGCACTTGAAGACGCTGGCGAATCGCTAAGACTGACCTGTGCTAGTAAGCTCAACTCGATAAATCTTCTCCCGCCCAAAGATGTAAAGCCAATTATCAACCCATGCCATATTGACCGCAACATCGCCATCCGAAACCTTGATCCGGCCAAGAAGCGTTCCATCGTCGTTATAAACGTCAACCGAACCAGTAACAGCACCATAGACTCTCCCATCTTTATCAGTCTTAATACCATCCGGAAATCCTGCATCCGAGTATGAGAAAATATTCCGATTCGATATACCACTAGACGTAACATCATGAACATAAATAGTCCTCCCACCATGCGGATCCGAGCTCGAATTTCCCCGATTCGTAATGAAAAGCTTCGATTGATCATGATTCAAAGCCAGTCCATTCGGATTAAAGAATGCACCTTCAGCAGCTCCAGCAACCATTTTGATATTTCCTGTATTCATATCCCAGCGGTAAATGCCATTTGCCAACTCCGGAGCAAGGGTATCGTTGAAATTATCCCATCCGTAATATCCATCTGTGAAAAAAACAATTCCTTGATCTGAAATGACAACGTCATTCATTGAATTGAATCGATGGCCGTAGAAATTGTTTTTAATGACTTTTGTTTCAAGGGTTTTTGGATCCATTTGCACGATTGCGCTTGGCGTGGTGAAATTTCCTTCTTGGGCCCAGTATACTGATCCGTTGAAGTGATATGCCCCGTTTGCAATTGTTAAAGGTGGATTCGGATAGACCTTTGTGGTATCAGGCTTTGACTTGTCCGTGAGATCTACCTTCCACACGTATGGAATTGCCTCCATAGAATAACCATCTTTTGGAGAAAATAACTCGGCAACAAATAGAGCTTGTTCCTCTGGTACATAGACCGACCCGTCATGAATTTGACGTTGTGCATAAGATGGTGGATCAGGGAAGGTGAAGATTTCCTCAATCTTTTTCTCTTCAAATGGCCCTGAGATACCGAGAAGCTAATCAAGATGTATTAGTACAGATTGACGAAACGTAAATGGGGTTTTTGATAAATGCTAACCTTGTAAAAATCAGAGTCATAAACAAGAAAAGAAGCATTGGCAATTGTATCCAAACTTTCTTGAACTTCAACTTCATTTTTCCCACTTAGCAGATCTGTATCCCACATAGGAACAGTAACATTTCGATTGAAATTTGCATAGGGAAATACATCGTTGTAATGCTTCGTAACTTCCACTACAGAAGGTCCCACGATGAGCCCTTCGCAGACTGCAATCGTGGGCAGGAAGAGAAGAATTCCGAATATATGCATTTTAGTAGTTTACTCTCAATAGAGAGTACTGGAGTAGATGGGTAGATAGCTTGGTTCCCCATGGGGTAGCTGTTATTTTATACAGCATGGCAGCTCTGCAAAATTGCATCTCGAGATACAGTTCGGCATCATGCCGAATGGTAAACCATGCACCTGAGCACGCTATTTTGGCTACAAAATGACGCAGATCTTCGATGGTCAGTGCTAAACTCTAGCTATGGGGGAGATTGACTCGACTAAACAAACCAGCGCAAAGACGCTAAGTTCATCTTTCGTTTTCTGCGTGTCAGCGGCCGGAATTCAACTTGTGCATAGTACGGTGCGGTTTAGAGGGGGTAGTGAGGTGTTGATATGAGAGAAGGCGGTTGGAAGACTTCGGAGTTCTAATGATATAGAAAATTCATCATAAGCTATCTTTGCTCTAATCTATAAATCCTGTAGTACGAAACTTCGGAAACTTTGTTCTGCTCGCAAATGAACAGTCTTGGCAATTTTGTTATCCACCAGAGAAGGTAACCCGACTGGGAGTCACAAAAGGAAGACCATCTACAGAACGAAACGATACATTGGATGCTCGTCACCTTGATCCGCAATATCTGTGGGCGCATAGTCAGGGTCACTAGGCCCAAACTCACGATCACGACGTCGATTCTCGAGAGAAACAAACTGCCTGAGAGCCAAAGAGAAGAGGGAAGCTGCAAAGAGTACCCCAGCACAAATACCCATGCCTTTGGAGAACATGGGCCCTTGGCTTGACGGAAAGATTCTTGCACCCAAAAGAGGTCCGCATTGGCCTATCATGCCAAAGATCGCAAGTCCGACACCACGTTTGGATGACGATCCTTGATTATCTGTCACCCATGTAAAGGTAAGAGACACTGCTGGAAAGACGCCAGCACATATCAAAAATGTAGCGAAGAACCGCACGCCGTTGTTAGCCACAACAGCTAGGATAATGTATCCCGCACCGCCTAGAGCAGCGAAAAATGCAATGAATATACCTCTTGTTTGGAAATAATCAGAGACAAAGCTGATCACAATGCAGAAGACACAGGAGACAAGGTATGGAATTGCCGATAATCCCTCCGCTTGTATTGTTGAAAACCCCATGTTTGCAAGGATGGTTGGAAGATATGCCGGAAGCGAGCCAAATGCCGTGTTCAGACAAAAGATGATGGCGGCTTGAAAGTAATTTTTGTAGTCGGCAAACGCTGAGAAAGCTTGCTTGATGTTCAACTTCTTCTCATGGTCACGTCCACGACCGATGATGGCTCGATTTCCAATGATATTGTTGTCTTCTTCACTCAGGAACGGGCACTCGAATGGGCTATTGGGAAGGTAGAAGTAGGCGACGATCGCGAGAACGATGGTAGGAGCACCCTCTGAACTTGAATTAGCTTACAAAAACTCACAATGTCAAGGAGGAAATGATATTTTCTTACCAATCAGGAAAATTATTTGCCAATGCTCCAATCTTTCATGGCCCGTGACAACGCCATAGGCAATAGCAGAGGCCAAGGCATTGGCCAATGGTGAACAAGACATGAAAAGACCGTATCTCAATCCCATTTCGCGGCGATGGTAGAAGAAGCTCAAATATAAAGCTATAGCAGGGACGAAACCGGCCTCAAAAATACCAACCAAGATCCTGCACACAAGTAGTCCGGCATAATTCACAGTGCTAGCTTGGATCATGTCGAGTGTGCCCCAGCCAATCGCCATACAGGCTGCCCATAACTGTCAATAGTTAGATATCTATAGGCCACGAAGATGTGATGACGGGGTGATAATATGGGGAGTAATTACCGGAAGTGGGACGACTTTCCAGGCTAGGATTAACTGTTGGTCTTGTTAGAGTCATCTCATTTCTGTCAAAGAAGAAATGTTGAAATACCCAATGAAAGCATATATAAGCAATATAGTAAACTGTCACGATCATGGAATACTGCGATGAAGTGATACCCCATGCTTCGCCCATACCAGCCGTGTAAGCATTGCCAATATTTCCTCTGTCCATGTATGAACAGAGATAAAGGCCTCCGAGTCTATCCAACAATCAACACCATTCACTGTTCTCCACAACACTAGAAAGAAAGACTCACAATGGGATCAAACTGCGGTCCAGCCGCCACAATGCTCGTTTTTCCTCTTCCTTGCTCCATGTCCTTTCCGGGGGTGCTTCTGGCTTCGTGAATTGCTCTGCATCCTCAACATATTTTACACCCCCATCAGGCATATCGTCTTTCCGAATTGGGCTCATGGCGCTCTGACCACAGCAGACTACCGATATCCACTACCGAAAACTCTTGGAATTGCAGTTTGTAGGTATTCGAAATGCCCTTGGCGTTTTCCTTTAAGCGCAAATGAATGCTTAGTCATGATAATGATTTGATGTGGTTGAGACGGCATTGCTCGGCATCTTGCCGAAGGTCGCTATTGTTCTCCGCAAATAATCGAACAGCACAGAGGGTGACAGGATTACAAGTGGGGATTTACGATCACGTTTGAATCCATCTCGGTAGTCGGCAGTCGGTCATAAGGAACTTTCAACTTCAAGTTGATTGCCGCATTTATGGTCGTTGTTGAATAGTGATTATTCAACTGGACGGTCCAGCCTGGATACACTTACGTTCGCTGAACATAATATGGAAATATGTAGACGTGGGCCAGATGCACAGCGACAGACTGTGCTGTATCCTAAGAGAGAAAACCCACTGCAAGTGCCCTGTAAAAAGCTCTTTTATTCTCTGCAATACCTAGAAATCATGACCAAGTGAAGCCCAATAAGCCATATCTGGAACAAATCCACCACCTAAATCATCAAGGTTCCAATCGGCCCATTCAGCCAAATTTGGTTCCGGGGTGATTTGTAGTCCCTGTGATGGCGGCACTTGCAATGCCTCTGTACTGATACGTTCGGCCGACGAGTCGTACAAGGCAGTACCAGAGATTGTTGACGGCGGTGATTCAATTCCAGGCAAAACGCTGGTCATTGAATCGAGAGGCATCCCAGTCGGCTTTTCTCTGATATGTGGTGCCCTCGACGAACTTTCAGGTACATTCTGTGCATTCGGTTTCCAGGGTCCGTCGATCTGAGATCTGATAATTTCGATACTTCGCTTGATGCCTGGGGTTTGTTTGACTTCTGTTTCGAGCATTCGCAGCGTAATTGCCAGCCGGTTGGTAGCCGTTTCAGCAAGTGACTCATCGCCATGTCGTACGAGTCTCACGTCAATTGTTGCGGCAGTGTAGACACAGTAGGATACTAAATAGCTTTGGTACTCGAAGTCGAATAGTTGGCCATATGCTCTGAACAGATTATTGACGCCAACGGTTTGCTGAGTGCAAACGGTCTGAGCTCGGATTGCCAAAGGGTGCTCTCGTAATTCTGAATCCCAATGCCAAACAAAGAAAGGTCGATAAAGTAAAATCAAGGTAGTGTGACAAAGAATGCTAATTATGATCAATATACACCTAGAGTTTAGTATAATCGATCACTTACTTTAGACAGAGAATATGCGGCGGAACGCAATATTGAAGGTCAACCCCCTCATCAATCTTTAGCGACTCTGGCAACTGTTTGTGAAAATTAACCAGTTTTTCTTCCAGATCAAATATGAGACTCGGGTTGATATTCCGCGTAGGACCATTGTATACAGTATTATAGCTCTCGTTAATGATCTGTACTCCCTTGATTAGCAACGTCAATAGCTTAAAGAATGCCATGATACAAACTTGGGCCAAACTGCAAAAATGCATAAAGGTCAATGTACTATGACATTTGGTCTCTGGATACACTTTATCCGTTTCTAATAGATGGGGTGGTTGCCACAAATCATCATCATCTGATAGGTCGACTAGATATAGGTTAGTACAATGGGGAAAGGTAGACTGAAAAATGAAACATACATAGTGAAGATGGTTGATATGGCATTTGCTTCAAAGAAGGTGGCCGCCCGAGGCATAGACTGATCGACCTTGAAGTAAATTATTAGTGTCGGTATATTTTCAAGTAAAGATTTTGATGTGACTCACTTGTCCCACGCGTAAACTGAGAGATACAACCGTTTTCGAACCTCCAAATCATCGGGCTCGAATTCTTTCATCAACGAAGCATCACTTCTTTTTATGTGTAAGCCAAGGTCATGTGTCATTCGAATTGCCTAATTGTGTCAGCATGATTCTGGAGAAATAGTGCCGGGTGAAGTGAAATATTAACCATGCCGGTGTACAACCATCCCTCGCTGCTCTTTCCTACAGCGCACTGACGACCTCCCAGTATCAAGAGTCCCTGAATGGTAGGAATTCGTGGCTTATTTTGCCTCATCTCGTCAATCAAAAGCAGCATCGCATCTCGCAGGAAAGTCTCCCCACGCTCAAACGGAGCAAAGCGAGGGTCATTTTCGGGCATGTGGCGACAGGCGTGGGCAAAAATGACATTTAACAGAAATCGTGAGAAATAAGGGCCACCAAGAGCCATATCTCGGTAGAAGCCTTCGGGACATTGATTGATCAGCTTGGCCTTCAATGGAGTTCTGAAAACGATTCACTCACAGCGGCGATAGACGCAGTTATGTAGTGGTGCCTGCCACGACCAATACACCTCTAAAAGGCTGGAGCATATGCTTGGGTCGACTTCTGTATGCTGAGACATGTTCCCATGCGCCATTTTCTCCCATGAATCCTGAAAGCGAGCGTTCGAGTATAGCCATTTTCGGTGGTAATTTTCCATTTCCTGGGTTACATGGCCATTGTTCTCAAGCCTGGTATTGCTTTGATTTTCGTGGTCTGGAATTGGATGAAACCGAGAGGTAGCACCAAAATAATGCTCCTTCGATTAATGTTAGAGGGGCGTTCAAAATGAAGTCAGAAGCTATGGCTCGGCTTGGCTTACCTTGCCTTCAGTGTCCAAACTAAACTGGGCTCCATCATCATAAGAGATGTTGTCTCTAGTTTCAGTATCTTCAGCTCCACCGGAAGGAGAAACAGATAATCCTTCTGTATCTTGGAGAATTCTTTCTCGATCCCTTTCGTTGAGGTTGAGCTGCGATACGAGATCTGAGAGGCGTCGGTCTCGTGAGGCACTGTCCATGGCGGCCAGTTCTCTCAGGTTCCCTTGAAGCTCTTGAACGCGAAGTCTCTCGACTCTGAGGCTTTCAGATAGATGAATTGTATAAGCACTTTTCTCTTTGTAAGAGCACGATTCTTTCATTCGTGCGCAGTTGACACAGGTCGGCCGCCTGCCGTCACATTTGACCTTCCGTCGCCGGCAAGACAGACAGGCAAAGCCATACTTTCTGCCTTTGGAACGAACGTCGCTATCCATTTGTGCCGATTTGTGGCCGATATAGGACACAGCGAACAATTAATGCGAATATATGAAGGTTTGAAGCGTTGAATACGGCTTCAGGTCGATACCGAATCTCATACCAAAGCATGTGGAATGTTGGTCTGTCATACGTTAAATCCGGGGTGGCATTAGACACATCGTGGTGGGCTCACCGCCCGTTCCCCAGCCCATCAGATATACTTCTATTTTCAAAGACTCCAATACTATCGAAATCCTGTGCTGAAATTGTTAAAGATGTAGCCAATTAGATAAATTTTCTTTAGTTTGATGCTGTGAAATAATTTACATTGTGAATACAACGGAACAACAAGTCAAGACTGCCCTCCTAGGCTTTATAACCAGTTATAATTTACATCCAACCCTATCTCGAGTCTAATTTCCAACAATAGCAGGTGATATAATGCGACTCAAGCTTTCACGAGCATTCAGTGCCCCTGATTTTACCTGAGAATGATGTAAATGGCCACAGACATAGTAATAGATATGGCGGTCAAACAGCTAGACCCCCACTCCTCCATTAGTATATGCACCCCGCACTCCGGACTTCATCTCGACCCAATTTAGTAGAGCACTCATGCCAGAAAGATTTTTTTCTTGTGATTTCGCGGGTTGTATACTACCAAGTATACGGGGTCGTGGTCCTTGCGAGTGATGCGACCAACAATTCTGCTTGATCCATTGTAACCCGCCGTCTCATACTTGCGAGAACACGGTAAATGATATTCACTCGCCCTCAATTTGACCACAGATCTGACAGTCCTTAGCCCCTACCAGACGATGAATTTGAAGCCAGAGTAAATGCTGAAGTGAAAAGTCTTCGTGCAAAATTAAACGATAGCGCTGTTTGCGACCGAGCATCAGAGTTAAATAGCGGTCTCAAATGCGAGATTGTCCACCCACCTCCATGGGGACGTGGAGCTCTCATGGGCTGCGCCAACTATCATGCTCGTATTCGTTTCCCCGAGAGCGGCTCTGTTTGGCTTATACGAGTGCCTCGAATGAACGGCAGTATCCCTCAATCACTTATCGACTACCTGATCTGCAGTGAATATGCCACCCTGAAATTCCTCGAAACGACGAAATTTCCCGCTCCTCGTGCGTTTGATTATGGAATTGCCAGCGATGAGAACAACAAAATTGGCGTAAGCTATATTCTTATGGAAGAGATGGCTGGTAAAACTTGGAATTCGCAAGGGCCGTATGGGAAGCGCTCAGCCGATGATAAGGACAAGGAGAAGGTGTGGAATGGCCTAGCCGATATTTTGATTGAGTTGAAGCGCCACCCATTTGATATGGCGGGATCTTTTCTCCCAGGCTCTTTGTCTTCGAAGCCAGTAGTTTCTGCCATAGCCAGCGAGAGATTTCTTGTTCTGAGCCCTTCTGGGCCTTTTTCTTCAGCCAACGACTATTATACGTCATTTGTGGAGCAAAACATGGCCCTCATCGCAGATGGTCAGCTTTTCACATCGTTTCCAGTGAATGCTTATTTGGTGTTTTTATTCTTGAAATCCCAGATTCAGCATCTCACATCAAAAGAAGACCAGAATTTTAAAACCACGGGGAAGTTCTATCTAAAGCACGTCGATGATAAGGGAGATCACCTGATGGTGGATGACGAGCTAAATATTGTCGGGATTATAGATTGGCAAATGGCTCGGGTCGTTCCTGCCAGTGAGGCCTTTGGGCCATCTTTGGTCACGGCTGAAATGGATGATATCTACAATGGCTTGTCTTCCTTAACTATTCATGATCACGCATTAGCTCGCTTCTTGAAAGCCAAGGGAGAAGGTGATCTGGCTGATACCATGAGCGAAGACGAGAAGCTACGGAGACTTTTCTTTGGTCTCGATGTTGAACTTCCTTGGGATTAAACACTTCTTTTAGTCCGAGGTATCTGGGATGTGTTTGGGATAGACAAAAACACTGATTAGGACGTTTGGAAGACGCAAATGTTGGAGCAAAACAGTGATGATGAACGTCTCAAGAAGATTATTGGTAGCTTCGGAATAGGTCCTTGACAAAAGCTTGTAACGGTCGTATTATAGAGACTTTTCAAAGTTGGAACAACAGATATCTCATCAATCAAGAAAATATTAATTTGTGCATGAGATGCACCAGTTGACAAAACTCTTCGAAAGAATACATGACCTCGATGATATCTCGACGGTAGCAGAAATATTCAGCAAAAGACACATATATGAGCAAACATTTGCTCAATCCAATGCCCCTTAGAGCATAAAGCGATAGTCAGGATGTTCGTCCCCGGCATTTGCTACATCGTTAGACATATCAGTGGTTTGTACAGGTCCATTGAGTCGATCCCGCTTTTTATTTTCACTGCTGAGAAGGATTCGCAGTATTTGGGCGAGTATTGCAGCAAAGAACAAAAGACTTGCACTGATGGCCATTCCCTTGATATAATATGGACCTTCCTCTTTCGGGAAAAACCGAGAACCAGCAATGGAGCCAGTTTGTCCTACCATTCCGAAGATGATCAACCCTGCACCTCTTTTCGAGGCCGAGCCTTGATTGTCGGTAACCCAGGTGAAAGTTAAAGCAACGGCAGGAAAGACACCTCCGCAGATCAGGTAGGTGGCGAAATATCGGACGGCGCTTGTTTTGACAAGAGCTTGAACCAAATACCCAATGGCTCCTACCGTGCTGAGTGCACTCAGGAAGTAGGAGCGATTATTCAATTTATCGGAGAGAAACGAGCACGCAAGGCAGATGAAATAAGACACTAGATATGGCGGGGCGGAGAGACCTTGTGCTTCGATCGAGGAATATCCGATGTCTTGAATAATGGTGGGAAGAAAAGCAGGCAGAGCAGCGAAAGCCGCCTAAGAGAAAAATACTATTAGCATTGATAACGCAGCCTTGGAAAAAAAGAATTGCACGATCTTACATTGAGACAAAAGATTATCACTGCCTGAAAATAATTTTTGTAGTCGTAAAACGCAGCAAAAACTTGCTTCATATTTAATTTGCCCTTTTCTTCATGACCACGTGCAGAGAGTGCCCGAAGTCGAACAATTTCGTTTTCTCTCTCGGTCAAAAATCGACATTCGCCGGGTCCTTTGGGAAGAAAGATAAGTGCAAGTGGTGCAACGAAGAGTGTGGGAATTCCCTCTGAATTAAAGAGCAAGCAAAGGGATAAGCATCGTACTTTTTCAGAAATATCAGTCGGATGCTTGACTCACCAACAATGAACAATAATTTCCATTCAGCCAGCGAAGTATTGGCATGAACTATACCATAAGCCAATGCAGATGCAAAGCAGTTAGCTATTGGTGAAAATGAGATAAAAAGACCGTATCGAAAGCCCATTTCCGATCGGTGGTAGAAAAAGGACAGAAACAAGGCAACTCCAGGAGCAAAGCCAGCCTCGAACGCTCCAATGACGCATCTCAGAGCTATCATCCCGGCGAAATTTGAAGTCGCTGCTTGAAGAATACTCGCAGCACCCCATCCAAATGCCACAAAAGCAACCCAGACCTGTTACCGTATAAGTCACAGCGCCATCATGTGAGGCACAGAAAGGTACGCACCGGCAAAGAAACCAATTTCCACAGAAGAATAAACCAATGAAAAGCGATATAAGCGAGATAGTAGGCAGTGATTATCCAGGAATATTGGTTGGAGGTGATTCCCCATTCCTGACCCATGCCTGCCGTGTATGCATTTCCAACATTTCCTCTATCAATATAAGAAAGCATATAGAGGAAACCGAGTCTATTTGTGTCAGCGCCAGAGTATTTATCTGAGACCACCAAGGAGAAAACATACAAGGGTATCAGGTTCCAGTCCAGTTTTTTGAATGCTTTCGCCTTTTCGGCCTCCGAGTACTGAGCGAGAGCCTCATCTGCTGGAATGTTTTCATTGGAGGTGGTGACTTTTTCGGACTCATTGAAGTTTGCCTTTTCAGTGTCCATCTTTGATGATCCGAGTCGTCTTTGTATAATTGTGATTGTAGATCGAGGGCGTCACTGCTAAGAGCCAAGGTTTGACTTTTGAGACGAGCCTCGAGGGATATTCATGAAGCTAAGAAGCGCTTATATAGTCAAAATATCATATTAATAGAGAAAGTCACTTCAACCCCCGCATTCAGAATATCCCATGTCAAGGACGTGCAATCCCCAGTCAGTCTGGGGAATTCAACGATCCCAAGCTGGGGATAATGTGGAGAAACTGCCAAGAGCCGCAACTCCGCCACCAATGTCGGTAAGATGCCGTGTTTACACCGCAAACATGCCGAATGCTGCTAAACTGCCCGCGAAGCAAATCCAAAGCCATCGCCAAGTATTATTGGCTTTTTTGATGGGCCCATGAGTCAACTACTATCACTGGCCGATATTCGGAATGTAGACGGAATGGATATGCAGGCATTTTTCCCCCTCGTATTTGCTGGATTTATGATAATTTACACATACGCTCTTTTTTTGAGAATAATACTGGTATAATCCTATATCTCGTATAGATCGTACTATGGAGATGAATAGACGTCACAGGTTCAATTGATCTTTTAGCTAAATATCGATACTATCTATGACATAAGTATGTCATATTGGGGTTAAAAGTCTGGATACATTCCAGTTTCGCTTACATCAAGAGTAATGCACCGATGAAATTTTTATAGAGATTTTAATGTATAGAAAAATTGTAAAGCACAGAGAGCTCCGTCACCTCTTTGCCTACTTCTTTGTAGAGCATTAGGTAATGCTGGAAGTGTGCGATTCAAATCGTACCTAGTACTATTTGAAGCTTTGTAGTACGTAAACATTCATAATGTACTATCGCCACCCGAAACAACTTTGGGCTGCGGGCTTCTCCTTAGTGAGCTCATCCCAGCTTGATTATTTTTCTTTTTTTTTCTTTTGTTATTTTTTTTTTTAAAAAAAAAAGTAATGCCGGTCTTTCTCTTTCCTAATTTCTTCGCGACTTTCACATCTCAGCACCATTTTCTGTTCTCCTTGACTACTTGAACTTGACGATAAGACAACATCATCATGTCGGTCCAGACCCTGGCTCGAGACAACAAGCATATTTTCTCTGAGCTGGAGGATCCAGAGAAGATAGCACTCATTGATGAATTTTTTGATTTGTTAGGAAAGACTCATCTTGAGCGATGGTTGCTTTGGGTTCTATACTTTAGAGATACTCACAAACTCAGATTGGATATTGAGAAAGTGAGGGACGCCGTAGATTCAGACGATGGAGGGCAATACGGTCTGTGGTATGATCTCGGTTGGATTTCACACAGATTTGAAGAATATTCTCCATCGGTCTTTGGGTTCAGTAGGCCCCCTCCCCCCAATCATGATATTATTGGGACTGAAATTTCTGACTGTCACACTTTATGCAGTTTCCCCTATTGAACTTGAGCGAAAAGCTCAAGATCCTCAAAATCCACCGCCTCAAACTTTAAATGAAAATACAAGAAAGGTATGTTCAGCTCATGCTTTTACCCACTCTCATGTGCTGAGATAAAATATGGTAGGCACTGGTTCGCGACGGCTACCGTTGTCGGTTGACTGGGACTTCCCGAGCTTCGGTCAAGGTGGCGCATATCATTCCTACATACTTGAATGGAATTACGGAGTCAGATATTAGCTTCAGAATGGACTGGGTGCGATTGGAACAATGGCTGGGTCATGAACGGGTATCCCAGTGGAAAGATCACATGCTAAGCGAGAAAGATGGCCAAGAGGGAGAGAAAGCTGAACGAGTCTTTGATACCGACAGACTGTCCAACATGATAGCTCTTGACAGTCAAGTGCAAAGCTATTGGAACGACGATCTCTGTGCCTTTCGTCCAGTGTTCTTGAGTAACAGCAAAAAGTATATGCTTATTTCATTTCATTGGCTACCACTTCCTGAGAGAGGAAAAGTCGAATACAGCGACGAAATTTTTTACCCAACCAATCATCACCCTTATCCCAATCAAAAGCAAGGCTGCATTGATACTCCTGGGGCTGGTATATATCTCCATGACGTGAAAACGGGAGAGCGTATACGCTCCGGTACTATTTTTTGGATGAGCACAAGCGATCCTGAGACTAAACCCCTGCCATCTATGGAGTTGTTGGAGATACAGTGGTACTTGAGACGTCTTTCAAGATTCAAAGGAAATATCAAGGCATCGGAGGAAAAGTTCACCGAGCCGCCAGAGTTCCAACTAACAGGGAGTATCAGCCGAATGCGTTGGAATTCATCCGAAAGACCGAAGTGTTGGCATTATCGTGGTCGAGAGTGGAATTACTCAAAATATGGCAGCATCTATAGTGATTTGGAAACAAACTTTGCCAATATAAATTATGAAGGATTCTACGAGTCAGATCCCAAGAAGACAAGCGAAGAATCTAAAGATCAAGATATAGCCGGGAATCAGGGGATCAAACGGAACGAAACTATGGCGTTAATACCGAATATGAGGCAGAATGAATACTTGCCTCGGCACCACGATATAGAGTTGGACAATGACTTGTCATGCTGTGCTTTCAAGTTCTCGCTCTCTTTGCGTCGCTAACATCAGAGCATAGTATGCTGGTGTGGCAAATATTATCTGTACTATCGCTTACCGAATTTTGCTGTAAAGGAAGTTAGCTGAATCGAAATAGGAAATGTTTTGAAGTTCATGTGTCTCCATAAAGTATTCACTGCCTTGATGTTACTATGACACTCAGTTATTCAAATCAGTTGTAACGAGCATCCCTCTCTCAATGGCTATAGTTTGACCAAGCGTTTTCTGGGTATTGATCCATGCTTAGCGATGCAATGCTCTGCACTCGGGTGGAACTCGATATCCAAAACTCATTATTTCCCCAAAAATTCTTTTTTTAAATGGGCAGCGGAACTGACAACCAGTCTTGCCTTCTAACTCTTGTAATAAATCTAGTCATGACAGGCGTTCTTTCCCAACACTGAGCAACGGTTTTCTACTGGGCGGTAGCTGGCGGGCTTTATTTACCTGTTGCCTACACACATCTTCATCCCTCACTACATTTTCATCTCTCACTGCATCTTCCTCCAACACAACACATCCATCATTCAATGATTGGGACACGATGGGATAACTTCCCATCGTGTCCCAATCTTCCTCAACAATACCATTCAACTATTGTCCTTGATTTATTTTTCATGAGCGCTGCGTTCAACGCAGTGGGTCCAGAGGTATTTAACACACCTTTCATGTTGTGACGTTGCATATAATTTGATATCTCGCATAGTATTGGAAATTACTAATGCTAATCAAAAATGACCAGCCCCGAAGACCCTCCATGCCTCTGCCGCTGATCCGGCAGACGCCCGCCACCGATGCTCACGCCGGTGCTGCGGATGATGCCAAGTGATTTTTCAATTGTAAGCCCGTCCAGGTTCACAGTTTGATCGAAAATTGACAGTTGTAGCAGTTGAGATCTCCTGAGCCCTCCTTGCCTCCGGTGTGGCGATGTCCCGGCTGTTGCTATCCCTGACGCCGCCGCTGGCCCAGCCGATAACCCCATCACCGATGCTCTTGCTGACGCTGTTGCAAATGATCTCGCCGCTGATGCGGCCAATGCTGAGTAAGTTTTCAACCGTAACCCGCCTGTGCAGGCTCATTCTTTGATCAAAATTAACAGTTGTAGCAGATAATCCCTCCGTGCTTTGGGCCAAGTTGATACTAGTTGATCTAGTACACAATTATACGGATATAAAAATAGTTTCACCCACGAAATACCAGTCACCTGAAATTGTTCGAGACTGGTTGCAGCCCTCGTCGGTTTTCTTCTTTTCCTTTTCTTTTCTTTTCTTATTTTTCAAACAAAATTTCGTCCATCGCCGGAGTTGGAGGTGGTCGCGGTGGTCGTGGGTGCGGCAAGCGCCGCCAGAAGAAAAAAGAGCGTTGTGAGCGCCGAAAGAAGGTGAGTTGATTCTCTGAAAAAAGGATTTACGAACTACTTCGACCTTAGAAACTTGAAGCTGACAGCACAGCTGATCTCCTCTAGTCTCTTCTTTCCGGATTTTATAGTCTTTACAAAATCATGACGCTCTCCGCGAGATTATTTTGCCTTTGCCGATCGACCTACCTTCTATATCGCAGTTTCTTTTGGTTGATGCCCTGTTAGCGCACGCAAGGCTGAGATTGTGGAGACCGCAACCGTCAATTTCTTCCAACACCCGAAAGATCGAGATTGAACCAAACACCCCAGCTTCATCAATCTAACCGGCATCGAAAATATACAATCCGGGTTGAAAGGTTCTGTACTTGTGTCTCAGAAAGCACCGTGTGTCCAGTGGACAATCCCCATCTCCAACAGAGCCGCAACGAGACAACGAACACAATATTTCGAAGCCAATGACTCCAACTGAGATATCTTCTGGGGAGAAAAAGAGTCCAGATGAGGCCAAGAAAAGACCGGATTCGCCCTCAAATCAAAAATCTCAACAAGAACGTACCCTCATTGAAGTATCACCCTATCGAGTGCGCAATGGATGGTATCCATTCGGGTATGTCTAATCCAATCAGCCCCAAAATTTTACGCAAATAATTTTTCATTTGTACTGACTACTATTCAGGATCATGTTTATCATCTCCTTTACATTTTTCATCCGTTCGATCTGTCGCCTTCGAGGCGGTGACCAATGTACCGAAAAGGGTCTTTGTCTTTCCCCGATTCTGTCCGTTCTCATTGTTGAGATCATCATGCCATATTTTGTTGCTCGCAGGCAGTACAAGTATGTACCTGAAACACCGGCTGAACTTTCTGCTTTGAAAAAGAAGCATAGGTCGGAGGATGAGACATTTGTACTCTTTCTTGTTGGCTTGATAGTTCAACATTATATCTTTTGATATGACTTTTTGGCATTTGCGAAATAATTAATGTCAATTCGATGCATCTTCTGTAGGTCCGGGTACATTGATATCGTTTCTTTCCACTCTAAGTTTGACTTTTGAATCGTGGTATGGCTTGTTCCCTCAGAGATCTCATGTCTGTTTTTGCTTGACCGAGCGCCATTCAACCAACAGGCTTCCGACCATCGTAGTACACGCCAATGCAACAGTAAGATACCAAGTTTTAGTCAAACTGTGATCTATCCCACTCAAGAGTTCATCCAACCGCCCCAGAGGGACACCATTTTTAATATCTCCAAGGCCGTGTTGCGATATATACGCAGGTGTCAAACCTGGGACAAGCTGTTCTAAACTTGATGAGAGCTGATTTGTAAATATCACCTGAGCAATAGCAATAAACACCGCTGGACCCATACTCTGCCCGAACAAGATAACTCCGATCCCAAGGTTGACATCTCCCGTACTGAGCATGGTCTGGACGGCTGCTTGGGGACCTTGGAATCCTATCCCGCCACTGAACCCTACCAGGCCGGAGTAAAGTATGATCTCAGTTAGCGATGTGTGGAGATTATATGTTGTCATGAGGCCTGCAGCAATTGGCATGCACACAGAGGCGAAGATCATGAAAGGAGCATAGTAGCCGAAGGTGCTTGTTCCCAGACCTTGTAGAAAAAGGCCAAGCATCATTCCAGCAAGAATTGGGATCATCAGATAACCACTCTCGCTTGGACTCTGGATAGGGGATATTGTTAGCCTGTTTTCTCATTATGTTCGGTCAGATTTGGAAAGAGCTTACCTTGGATCGAACCACTTGATAATATGTCGGCAAAAACCACTCCAAGACATTCGTCATGGAATTGGTACAAGTAACGAAGATGAATCCCGCAATCACACTTCGGTTTTTAATAACACGGAAAGGGAGAGCTGCCGAGTCACCGCGTCTGTGCTGATTATAGATGAAAGCAGCGAGGAGGACGGCAAACACAACGAATAGACCAATCACTCTCCCATCTGACCAGGGGTATTTTGTCCCCGCCCAAGACAAGGCAACGAACAGAGCAGTTAGAGACGGGATGAACAAGCAGTTGCTAACAAGGTCAAGCTCTCTGATTTTTTGAGTCATTGTAAGATTGTTCTCTTGGCTCGCTCTTGGGTCCGAGAAGAGGAACAGCAAGGTTGCCAATGATACACCACCGATCGGGAGGTTGATCCTAGAAAGTAATCAGTCATTTTGAGCACGAGACAGTAAAATCACCGTGAAAAATTAATTCTTTTTGGGGAAAAGTAGGCTCTATCATACCAGAAACACCACCTCCACCCCAAAGACTGCGTCAATGCACCACCTACAATAGGCGCCGAAATGATAGCCAAAGACTCCACGCACGCCAGCAACCCCATCAGAATTGGCCTTTTATCAAGAGGCAAAGTGTGTATGGCAATAGCAAAACATCCAGCCAATTCACCCGAGAATCCCATCCCCGTCACAGCTCTACCTAAAATAAACATAGTCGACGAAGTAGCCGTCGCACAAAGCAGAGAACCGATTAGAAAAATGACATTACTCATGACGAATACAGCTTTTATAGAGAAGAGCTTGTACATCTTCGCAAAACCGAATTGGAATGCACAGCTGCAAAGTCGAAATGCCGATGAATACCATCCTACATCGGCGACGGTGTGGAAGTGATTCGTTATGCTTGGGACGGCCGTCGCGACGATGTTGGCGTCTAGACCTCCGAGAATGAGAACGACACATAATGTTAATATGGTCAGCCAGAATTTGGAGCCTTTTGGGTAATTTGGTGTTGTTTCTGTTGGTGGAGGGGATTCTATGGTAAGAGGCTCGACTGTTTGTGCCGAGGTTGATTGGGGTGGTTGTTGGGGGTCGAGTGAGATGGTAAGTGACCCGGGTCGGGTAGAAGGTGCCTCTGTAATGGTTGTAGTCGTCATTCTGTGAGTCTTTCATCCATTCGAGAGATCATTTATGCCGGAAGGAGTCAGATTCATTAGTGTTGTAAGTTGTAGAATGCGCGGGGAAGTCCGAGTGAGTCTTTAGCCCCCGTTGGGCCGAGGGTCCTGGCGAATGAGAAAACACCCCGGTTTTTATCAAGTTTAAGTCAATGATAAGATTACATCAAGTGTTTTATACATATTATGCTTGAACGTCTGAATATCTCCAATAAATGATTGATTGATTGTTACATCTATGCATGATAATAAAGACCGAATGCCGCCAATGCCCATACCTATTCCAAACCTCGCTTTCCCTAAACAAGAACTCCCAATGCAGCGAGTAAAATATGGATATTGGAGCTGCAGGAACAAGTAAGATAAAACAAAATAAACGCCTATGCAAAATGCACATGTAAGAGATAATAGTCAAAGCGGGCTATGCCATACGCGAGGATAGGATTTAGAGATCCATTTCGTCGTCATCCCAGCCCAATTGTTCATAAATGGATTTCGTTTGAGACTTCTCCGGCGTCACGGGTACAGCAGCAGCTCCCTTGACTGGCGTGCCTATGATAGCTGGGGGAGATGGGGCTCGAGTTCGATTTGCGGAGACGGTTTGAATGGGCATTTGGAATGGAACAGATCGACCGGATATTGAGGGTGGACCTTGTTTTCGTGGTGGGGTTTCCATTATCCCTGAATGGAAGTTGTTTGATGCAGTCTCGCCCTTCATGGGCGATGAGCCTGGGACGAAGGATTGTGTTGTTTCGTGGCGGGAGGAAACGGGGGTTGAAGGAGCCATTGGTTCTCCAGCGAGATCTGTGGTTGAGCGAGGTGCTGGGAGATTTGGAACGCGGAAGAGACCTTTGCCTCTCGCCGATTTTGAGAGAAGATCGTCTGGTTTCGTTGGAGTTGTACTCTTGTCGCTGCCGAAGAAGAGTTTGGATGAGGGCCGGGTTGGGGTTTCTTGGATAGAGCCAAGTTCGGTTGAATTATCTGGTCGTTTTATGCCACTAGAGGTTATTGTACGACGAGAACTGAAAAAGTTTGCATCGGGACCTGAGAACGAAGTGGCTCGTCGACTGGACGAAGGAATCATCACAGGCGACTCTGCAAGTGATTGGTCTGGCATTTCGCCAGCGAAAGAACGAGACGGAGCGAGACTGCGAGGTAATGGGGGAAGCCCAACCACTGCATCTCTCTTACGATTCCCACGGGGTGTAGCCATGACCTGGACCCCCTCGCCGAATGGATTGCGAACAGGATTTTTCGACTTGCGGGCACTACCACCTGTCGAAACTCTTTTCACGGCATCTTCAGCAATGTCCTTTGCGACAAGCTCGCGGTTGGGTTTACGCAATGTGCGGATGGCAGCGTCGAGTTCCTTCTTTTGCTCAACAAGCATCTGCACTTTGCGCAACTTGGTCTCATGTTGACGAGCAGCAGCATTGAGATCAACCTCGCGGTTTTCCCGACGTTTTGCTTGCTGAATACCACCGCGAACATTGCCGCCCAGGAGTGGAAGAAGGGGATCAAGCGATTCGCGATCAGCATCACGCTTCGATGGGGCCGTCTTCGATCGGTGCAGAGATGGAATTCTACTCTGAGATGCAGCAGCTGTCTTTTCGTCTGTAAGTACCCGTTGAAGGGAGCGCCGGGATTTTGGTGCTGGCTGTTGGCGTTTGACTTCTGTGCCGGGTTCCGCACGGCTTTTACCAGATGCTTTTTTGGCGGCTGGTGAGATCCCACCGGATACTCCGAACTTTCTGGTAATAAGCTTGCATTTTTCAGGAATTCGGGACATATAGAACGGAATGATCACTTCGGTACAGAAATCGCGAACCGCATCACTCTCAACCTTCTTGCCGGACAGGTGGTTTTCATTGAAGGATGATGTTTTGGCGGATTCGACACCGGTAGACTCCTCCATACTGACAGCATGCCAGATGCATAAGCGATCGAGGTGAAGTTCGAGGAGTACATTGAGATCTTGTGGCTTTTTAGTCCGTGTCTTTTTAGGAGCGTCCTTTGCATCATCGGGTGCTGCTGCTAGTTCTCCTTCTCTGTCCTTCGGTTTATTTGTAGCATCGACAGGTGTTGATTCCAAAGACAAAACCTCCAGAATTAGTAAAATCTGTAGCTGAGTCTCACGAAGTCGTAAATCGGAGATTTGCTTTTTGTTCTCTGCTTCTCGGGCACCTTCATGTGTAGGGAACTCTGTCGTGCTGCGATCTCTCCACCATTTGTGTATGAAAGTATCCTCCTCAGGGTACAAGCCGTTTTTTCCAAGCTTCTTCTTCTTACTCTTTCGCTTCTTGGTTCCCTCGGCGTTTTCGTTATCGGAAAGAGCTAATGCCGCATCACGCACGGCTGCGGGAATAGATTCTCGAAACTTGAGATCCATCTTCTTGGCTGCAAGTATAGCTTCTCGGTAGAATTCAATAAGCTCACTAGGAGATGGGGAACTCTCAGAGGTAGACGATTGAAAGGCAGTTCGACATCGTGTCAGAGGACCTTTAGCGAAGTATGCCAAAGATGTCTGCTCATTGTGTCAGGAACCAGATACTGGCAGATACTCGATAAAGTACTGACCTTGGAAATATAAAGAGCCTGCAAATAGTGATCTCTCATTCCTTCAAGTAACTCGGCCGGCGATTGCTTCGCATCCGTCTCAGCAGCTTCAACCACTTGGTCGACGTCCATTGCCTCCCCAGAATTGAGTTGTGATTCCATTGGCGTATAGAAAACATCATCATGAGCCATACTATGTGATGTCTGTACGACAGACGGTGCTCGGGACTGATCACGGGAAGCAATGACATCCACGAATGAAGGTTCAACCTGCATTGTCTCCGTATCCGTCTGTCCAAAGGCCATTTCGACTCTCAGTCCCGCGAAGTCATCTCCCAAGCCCAAGTCCGAAGAAGGCTCCGAAATCTGCGCAGTCTGCCACCAATTAATCGCATCGGGAGAGGCAGCTTCATCAACATCGCTCTCCAGATCCAGATCCAGATCGCCGGTACCCTGCCATCCCTTCGCCGCAACCACAATATCACCTTCGTGAACCCATCGTGCCAGCCTCGACAATGAGTATATCCCCCTCTTGACCCTTTCAACGGCATAAATCGCCGCCTCGGAAACTAAACGTACAGCGAGGACTGTAGGTTCTGACCGTCCACGTAAGTCATTTTCTAATGCAGGGATGTCAGCCACGAAAAGACCACCTGTCTGAGCATCTGATCGCGAAGAAGGTGTGTCGTCAATCCAAGAAAGCGGGAATCGAGATCTAGGCAGAGCAATAATCGGATCGAGAATCAACGGTTCGTCAGATAAGGACGCTGCATGAGCCTGGGAAGTAGGATCAAACCAGGTTAGCTAGGGACATTACAAGACACTTGAAGGTCTTACGCGAATAACAATAGAAGTCGTAGCAAGCTGACCAGCAGCAGCAACAGGAATAACAGTGTCTTGTCCGAATTTCCGCTTTTTCGTCGGCGGTTGGACCACTTCGTGGAGTTTGTTCAGTGTCGAGGAACTGAGAGGGTCCAGGACGCCTGGATGCGCTTGCGCGGTCATTATTGGCGTTTCTGTGAGACTTTGTGCATTGTGCTTTTCGAATGGGTATATGAGAAAACGCTGGAATCAAGAAATGCTCATGCAATGGCTTATGGATTGTTTGGTGGAGTGGATGGTGGAGGAGGAGCGCGGCGCGGGTAGATTCAATCTAAGCAAGTCTGGCGTCACGCGTTGTGGTCCATGCACTTCTTCCCCGCCTTAACAGCGATGAACTACACTTCATCAACTCGCAATTCTTTTGAGAATATTTTGAAAATTTACCGGGTTTTACTATTACATGGAAATTTTTAAATAATAATTTAATCATTAATTTGCTAATGTTTAGATTAGCGACCTATTAGCCTCCAGGATATCGAGATGGTTGAACATCATCTCGATCCCCTGAGGACCTGAACCCCCCCAAGAGTTGAAGCAGAAAATAGACAATGCAAGGCTAGCATGCAAGAGCATCAATACTTTCGAGGTAAAAGGAGGTATGGAGGGGGGTTGTTCAAGGTATATGTGGTTGTTGAAGACTTTCGCTCCGGAAAAACGCCAAATCAATTCCGTCCCAGCCGATGAAAGTGGTATCATGTTGAATTTTGTCTTCGCCGTAAGGCCCGTCTCTTCAGGGCGACCATGCAGATAATGAAACAAGTGGTAGATTGATTCCAGATCAAAGAAACCAAGCTTAAATAGTGATTTTGTTCTTTTTTAAAAGTCTATGCACGTGCTTTGAGTTGTTGAAAACAAAGCAAACTCATCAAAGTCGTCAAAACGTCTCCGGGGTCACCGGACGGAGGGATCCGTTTAGAACTTGAGGGCCTTAGGCTGCTCCCAGGAGAAGCTCTGGTTGGTGAAGTGACCGTTCTTGGCAGTCTGGGAGTAGATGGGCTTAGCAAGGTCCAGGTCCTTGACGATCACACCGGGGCGCAGATCGAAGTTGTTGCGGATGATCTGGACAAGCTCCTCAGAGGACTTGCTGGAGGTACCGTAGGTCTCAACGAAGAGGGAGAGGGGCTCAGCAACACCAATGGCGTAGGAGAGCTGGACAAGGGCACGACGGGCCAGGCCGGCGTTAACCAGGGACTTGGCGATCCAACGGGCAACGTAGGCAGCGGAACGGTCGACCTTGGAGTAGTCCTTTCCGGAGAAAGCACCACCACCGTGGGCACCCCAACCACCGTAGGTGTCGACGATGATCTTACGGCCAGTCAGACCGGCATCACCCTGGGGACCACCGATGACGAAGCGGCCGGAGGGCTGCATGTGGTAGACAGTGCGGTCATCGAGCAGGTTGGCAGGGATGACCTTGCGGACAATCTTCTCCTTGAGGACAGCACGGAGCTCCTCAGTGGAGACATCATCAGTGTGCTGGGCGGAGATGACGACGGTGTCGACACGCAGGGGCTTGACGGCACCACCATCGTGGGCGTACTCAATGGTGACCTGAGTCTTGGTGTCGGGCAACAACCAGGGGATGGAGCCGTCGTTACGGGCAGCCTTCATGGCAGCGTTGAGCTTGTGAGAGTACAGGATGGTGAGGGGAAGGAGCTCAGGGGACTCGTCGGTGGCATAACCGAACATGATACCCTGGTCACCGGCACCGAGCTTCTCAAGAGCCTCCTCGTAGTGAAGACCCTGAGCAATATCGGGGGACTGTTGCTCAATGGCAACCAAGACGTTGCAAGTCTTGTAGTCGAAGCCCTTCTCGGAGGCATCGTAACCGATGTCCTTGATAGCGCCACGAATGATCTTCTGGTAGTCCAGGTTGGCCTTGGTGGTAATCTCACCGAAAACCATGATCATACCTGCATTGTGATATGTCAGATTAGACAAAAATACGAGTCAGACGAAACTGCAATTGACACCTACCAGTCTTGGTGGCAGTCTCGCAAGCGACCTTGGAGAGGGGGTCCTCAGCCAAGCAGGCATCGAGGATGGCATCGGAGACCTGATCGCTATATTATAGAAGAATTGATTAGCATATGAAGGAAGGGGGTTAATTAAAAGTGGGAGGGAGAGAGGGGAAAAGGCAAAATCCAGCCTCAGGGGCAAATAAGCCCCGAAGAAATTTGGAGAGGAAGGATATAGGGAAAACAGGAAAAAAAAAACTCACGCAATCTTATCGGGGTGACCCTCGCCGACGGACTCGGAGGTGAAGAGGAAAGTAGGCTGGGAGCCGTTTGCAAGAGAGCCCATTTTGAATGATGTGAATTGACTTGGGGACAAAGTCTGTGGAGTGAAGAGAAGAAGGAGAAGAAGAGAAGGAGAGAATGCAGGAGGGAGAGGGAAAGAAGAAGAAGAGGGGAAAATTTGGTGGGGTTTTTCTTTTTCGGGCCCAGCAAAAGTTGAGTACACCGCAGGTACCGGGTTGGCCAGCATACGGGCCGGCAAAAAGTGGGTACTTACTTTGTACTCTCTGTACCGCCCAGGCTGATCCCGTGCATTTACCGCCTGCCAAAGTGGCTTCAAATCGGCGGTGGTGGGGCCTTTCATGCGCGTATGCTGAGGGGCCGGATGGCGCCATCGCGGGCGGTGGGGAACTTTAGTTCGGCAGAACCCGGGTTGTTTGTACGGTATGTCCTATTTGCACCTGTTTGCTTTTGTCAGACTCGGCAGGCGGCGGGCCTCGAGTTACCGGCCTTATCGATAACACTCCGACAAATTCGGTCACAGCGGGCAACAGCTCTACTTTTACATCAATAATTTCTGGATAGCTCTGCTCTCCCTCTCCCCAACCATGTCCAAGTTTGGTGTTCTGGTCATGGGCCCCGCTGGGGCCGGCAAGACCACTTTTAGCAATTCTCTCATTCAACACCTCCAAAGCACTCGCCGCAGCTGTTTCTATGTCAACCTTGACCCCGCCGCCGAGAACTTTGCCTACCAGCCCGATCTCGACATTCGCGAGCTGATCACTCTGGAAGATGTCATGGAAGAGCTCGGTCTTGGTCCAAACGGTGGCTTAATTTACTGCTTTGAGTTCCTTTTACAAAACCTTGAGTTTCTCTCAGAGGCCCTCGACCCACTAAGTGAAGAATATCTCATCATCTTCGACATGCCGGGCCAAATCGAGCTATACACCCACGTCCCACTCCTTCCTTCCTTAACACAATTCCTTTCTCGCCAAGGTCCTCTCAATATCAATCTATGTGCCGCCTATCTCCTTGAGAGCACATTCGTCGTCGACAAGGCCAAATTTTTCGCTGGCACCTTGAGCGCCATGTCCGCAATGCTGATGCTCGAAATCCCTCACGTCAATATTCTCAGCAAAATGGATCAGGTCCGAGAGATGGTATCACGTCGCGAACTGCGACGCTTCGCTAATGTCGATGTACAACTATTGCAAAATGATGAGGAGGATGCATCCGTTAGCGCGAACCCGATGGCGCCGGACGCATTGATGAGTGGAGGCTCGTTCAAGCAGCTTAATCGTGCGGTGGCCCAGTTGATCGATGATTTTAGCATGGTTTCATTTCTACAGTTGGATGTCTCAGATGAGGATAGTGTTGCTGGTATTCTCAGCCACATCGACGACGCGATCCAGTACCATGAAGCGCAAGAACCTCGTGAGCCGAAGGACGAACAAGAGGTCAATTATGAAGAGGAATAGGCTTTTAGCTTGTCCGATTTTTTTCATGGCATACTATTATTTTGGACCTTTTTGGCAACACTAATGATCTCGCGCCGACCCGAGATATATCCTCGACCTTCGTCGGCAAATTTCTGGTTTCTTCAGATCCTTGCCCCACTCTTGACCCACATCCACGTCCCATCCAACTATCAACTCAAGACGATCTCAGATCTACTCTTACACTACGCTACAATACAGATTTTGCTTCCCCCAAGCAAAAGCGCATACTATGCACTTTTACTCTAGCGCGACAAGCAGTGAATGGTTTACGATCTATATTCTCGGGAAAATCGAAACGCAATCAAGGGTTGGATCAGCATTGAATCCACCTGCATTATTGGGCAATGCCTACAACGAAATTACGGGGAGTCTGATCAGTCAGAATCCAAACTCAGACCATCGATCCAACACCAGCGCCTTAACTTCAGCGTAATAATAACTACTAGAGAAAAAAGAAACCACGAATGATGAATTGTCCATGCATGAACTCTACCTAGGTAGTGGTAGTCCCAGAATTCCAACTCGCTAGAACCACCTGGCCTAGGCCGAAGCGATGGGGTGTGACCAAGTAGACCGGAACAAAACCCCAGAAGAAAAACAAATGCTCGCTCATTTTTGCTCGGCATAATGTACCTTAACTAGTACTCATTCCAATTGCTTATCACCGACTTGCGGCGCACAGCAGATAAACCTAACAGTATCACACATAATCATCCGGTATGGGATACGCATTAAACTCAACACGCGCCAGCACCAAAATGCTAACAAAAAAGAAATCTCAATTTCTCGTAAATTCATTCGTTCCAAAGAATTCCCTGCCATCACCACCACTTCCCTTCACCGCCAGGGCTACCGTTCCCATCCCACCCAGGCACACCAGTAGAGCTCGGATTCGCCGCGGCAGCAGCTGCAGCGTTCGCGCGGGTGTGGAAATCCTCCACAAAGCCTTCAACCAAACCAAGCACCCAACCCAAATCCCGACCCGCAGCCTGGATACCAACGCGGTAAACGTATAAGCCGGCCAAAATGATCGAAGAATAGAAAATGAACTTCACGGCCATGGAGATCCACCACATTATGACGCGCCGCGCATAGTCGAGGAGTCGGAGCGAGATGTAGAATATCAATAGCAGAATGAAGATCGAGACCAGGTCTGATGTTCCGCTTTGCAGAAGGAATGATAGAGGGCTTATTATATAGGGGTCTATGATTGCTGTGCGGAAGGTCGAGATGTGAGACGTTATTTGAGAGGTTGTTTTTTCATGAAGGTGGGATGTTAGAGGGTGATTGAGGATTTCTGTTCGCATTCACCTATATTAGTGAGCTGTTCTTTCTTCTGTTTGTACCGTTCGAAGGGAGGAAGGCAGATAGAACACACGTTGAATATTCTCCATCTTGAGGTTCGCGTCCGTGTTTTGGACTTGGCTGCCAGTTCAAGGGATAACTGAGACAGAAATGAAAGAGAAGGAAAGGGCGTTGTCTCGTATTGGCTTGGGTTGTTGGTTTTATGTTGCGCGTGGTGGAAGGGTCTTTGTGTGAATGGACTCGCAACAACCGGCGGTTGTTTGTGGTTCTTTCGCAATTGAGGTCAAAAAGTATACAATGAAGATCTCCTTTGAAGTGCGAATATGCGTTCAAAAGGTGATTTGGTGGAGGAGAGTTGGATGCGACGAAGGGAAATTCCGATGAAGTTGACAGCTCAGGAACAGCTGATAGCTGGTGCAAACAGAGCAAACAACCAATCAACCAAAATTGTGGGGCTGCTTGGAGCAAGTCAGCCCCACAATCTGGCCGTTTGCTCGTGTCGATATGTGGAAAACCTACATCATAATAAAACATCGCAAGCTCATCTATTTCTTCAAGATTATATTTAAATTCATCCCATGAATACCCCTCAGAACTCTCTTCCGAGTGAGTCGATACATCAAAGCCTTTTGTCACCTTCTCAAGCCTAAAAGGATAGATCAAGTCTGCCGTGACTGAAATGGTGAAGCTTTGTCGAGATGTTCGATGTAGGAAACGGGGGACTGGATTGTAGACCGGAAGTAAGGATATCTCATTATAGGAATCCTCTCTCTAGTAGTAGAGGTAGAGTCTATCATGGTGTGGCTGTAACCACATTGGTGGCTTCTCGTCTAGCGCTGTCTTGACTGATTATCTTTTCTCTTGTCTCAGTACAACCTGACGAGATTCGCGACTGATGAACGCGATGGCTAGTAGCTTGGTATTTTCGTGGGTTGCAGAGCAGGTTTGACGGCCCATTTTTCTATCTAATATGAAGGTGGGGGAATCTTCTTCGGCGACTCGACATGGTCAACAGCATTACCAGCCCTGGTAATCTGTCGTATCTCTGCCGGGTCTGTTTTACAGGTTGTCTATACAATCATTGCACTTGTTCCTAGTGGGAAACTTGACTCAGAAGAAGAAGAAATTTCATATTCAACAAAATTTTTCCAAGGGCCAAGTCACCCAAAGTAGGTACCTGGAGTATATTCTAAACAAAATTTGTCTATTGCCATTTATCTCGTCCTCGGTGAAGATGACAAAGTCAGCAGGGAGCTGACAAGAAAAGTAATTTGCCCTAACATTATATGTTTCCAAGTCGCCTACATCGCATCAGTCTTCAATGTCTAAATGCCTATTTATCTGCTATTCCTTGTTCAGCCAGACCTGTCGCTCTTTCCCTTAGACCTAGGGACTACAGCCACTGCTTCTCATCTGAGCCTAGGGGTTTGGGCATGATATCCCAACCAACATTGACTCCCTCAATTGAGGCAGAGTGGCGAACATAGGTCATTTTTCCAAAGCCTGTCTCCCGAGTTTCCAGATATTCCTTAGGAACGTCTTTTGTGCACGTATAGTCGCGTGTCTGGAATCCCGTGTTTCCTTCATATTGACCCAGGGACCGCAGATACTTCATCACACCTGCCAAGGACACATCAACCTGCCACGAACCGCCCTCTGTTGCTTGTTTATATAGGGCTGCTGTGATGCCAGCCGCGAGGAAGTATCCTCCAGCATGGTCTAGTGCTTGACAAGGGGTTGGGCGAGCTGCCTCTCCTGCACCATAGTGTTCAGCCTCTGATACGTTCATACCAGAACACGTTTGAACGAGAGAATCAAATCCCCGTTTGCCAGACCAAGGGCCATCCGGGCCGTAGGCAGACATATTCGCACATATAATGTTGCGATGCTGGAATCGCTTTGAAAGAGCTTCAGGCGAGAGACCGCGGTGAGCGATACCTCCAGGACGGAAACCCTGAACAAAAACATGGGCTTCTTCAAGTAGTTGTGATAGCTCATTCTGGCCTGATTGATCGTTCAGATCAAGCTGAATGGTACGCTTGCCTCTACCAAAATCACGATCCATAGTGGGCAGATCGGGAAGATTGGGACTTGTAACCCAGAGAACATCAGCTCCATGAGCGGATAACGTTCTTCCAGATAGAGGTGCGGCAATAACGCGAGACAGCTCAAGCACACGCAAACCACGAAGACTTTTGTCAGATTTTGATTGCATACCCGCGGGTAAACCAATAGGCCCATCACACAGTTTTCTCAGCTGGATAGGATAATCCGCAATCCTTTGAGCCTGAGGTAGCACATCCCACTGAGAGTACGATCTCAGGGCAGAAATGACAAGATGATTTTCAAAGGCAGCTGCTTCAAGATCTACCGAGCACCAGTCCTTGATTTTAGACCCTAGTTCATCACGGCTGGCATTCGGCTCGCAACCAACTAGAGCTAAAGCACCGTCACGGTGGTTAGGGAAGGAGTCGTGCACGCGTACATATCCGTCAGAAGTTTTGTGTAAACCGCCAATTGGGCCCCATGGTGAAGGAGCGGGCTCGTCTGCAAGATTATACAATCTCTCAGATTTGAATTCGATTGCTGCGTGCTCTAATCCAACTTTCACTTGAGGAACAGTAGAAGACGTGCGAAGAGCGTAAATCTGCGCGGCTAGCAAGGCAGAAAGACCAATAGAAGCTTGTGCGATGTGACCGATTTTGAAGGAAGAAGGTAATCCAAGGCCATCACCATTTAGCTGCAGCTTTTCTATAGACTCAGCAGGTAGTCCCAGTGATTCCCAGAGAATTTTCACGCTGTCGATGGCGGTAAATTGAGTGCGATCCCGAGGAAGGGTGCTAGAGCTATTCAGTCGGGAATCGATCTTTTGTACTGGAGAAGCCGGAACTCTGATCGTTAGAAGAGGTCCATGCTGCTGAGTGCCAAGTGTATCACGTTCGCCTACAGTGCCCTGCTCCCAGGGCCGGCGAATGGTGCATTTCCATGCCAATGCAGGTTCGAAAAACATGTTGACCAAGATATCCTCGTCCTTCAGATGATATAATGACCTGATCAGTTGATTTGTCAGTATATTAGCCCCTTTGACTCGCTCATAAGCTTCTCTAGTGTCGAACATAATATCGAAGGTCATCTCAAAAGGACCTGAGTTTTTGGACCTGATGATCTTGGCAATATCCATCATCTGACACTCCCCTTGTGGAACTGGCTTGAAATATAGTGGCTCGAGGGACTCTGAAAGAAGTGCTTGTCTTTCAGAATCCGAAAGTCCAAGTCTTGATGAATTCTCAGAATTGATAGGACTGTTGGTGATTTTTTTCATGGCTATGGGGAAAAGCTTCGTCTCTTCGCCATTTTCGAGATCCACGAGATGATAGATGTTGAAACGGAAAACAGGGCCGGCGGGGGTTTCATGAGGTGACAAAGGAGATGCAAAGTTCCCAGTGGTTGCAATCTGGTTCATGTATGGCATGTGTAGGATTGAGGCACGGGCATTGTTTGCGATTGTATATGAAAGTTCTTGAGTCGGTGCAACAACTTCTCCAAGAATACCCAAATCATGTCCGGCAACTGGGGTAGGCTCGATTGGTCCCATCGTTCCATTGCGACCATAAAAATGAAATAGCAGTCGGCATTGCGGAGATTTGTCCAATTCAGGGAACAATTTCTGCGTATATGCACGCACATCCTCAAGAAACGTGTCGATTTGACCAATAAGAATAGGATCACGAATGCCACCAATAAAGATAGTGCGATAACCGAGCTTTTCAACACCTTCTAGCTTGACTTGGTAAACAGGCGAGGGCTCGAACTTAGCACCACTAACACGTACAGTCTTCTCTGTGAATTGCTCATACACGGCGTCATCAAGAACAAGAACTCCACCTGGGCCAGGTAAGCGATCAGGCCTTGTCTTTTCGTATAAGGTATGAGCAGCAACTGAAAGAGGAGTACATCTCTCTTTTGGTGATAACGGAGTCAAATCAAATGAATCCCTTCGCATTGTTGCAATCATTGAACGCCCTTTAGGGAGTGCACAAATACCACCGCACTCCATAATTTTTCCCATGTGCCAAGCGACGCCAGGTAGTACGCCATGATACATAGAGAAAGCAGCAAAAGGCGCCGGGTCATAGCAGCGGCCTCCAAGAATGATATCAGGATCCATTTCTAAGGCCTTGAGAAAGCTGTTTATCAGGCGTTAGCATGCATAAAATACAAAAGGCAGTTTGCAGTAACATACGGTTCCGCGCCCATCTGGGCAACGATATCAATACCACGACCGGCACTTTCCACTGTCAACCGTTCGACCGGCCCGCAAGGGCTGACCTTTTCGCTGGCAATACGTTGATTCAAAAGCTCTCTCTTGAAGCCTGCCGAAATAGTAGCAACTTTAAAAGAAAACCCTTCTTTCGCAGCGATTTCTTCAACGATTTGAAACATTTCCTCAACATGTTTGTCGCTGCCATCGCCACCGACTGAGCCTATCAGAACCTTGATCTTTTTATGGAAGCAGGCCTGAAGTATCGGAGTCAAATCGCGAATATAAGAGTCACGTCCACAGGTCATCTTGTTCAGGCCAAGCTTGTAGGGTCCACCATCGGTAGATCCGCTGTCAACGATAATTGCCGCGGGGGCAAATTTCTCAACTCCATACCAGAAATGTTCAGGCCGGTAGCCATATCCTAGCATAGCATTCGGGGTGAGAATATTAAATTCTGAAGCCATGGTGAGATCCAAATCCACAAGGTTTGACTTCCATAAAGATAGGTAATGATAGTATTGTCCCTGCGTCGCGGGGTGATCTAATAGTCTCGGCACTCGGTATAATACCGACGAGACTAACTCCAAAGCCGAAAGATCGCCCGGCATCATGCCGAGTAGCTCAATGCACTGCACATGGAACCGGATAATCAGATCAATTGGTATCAAGCAGCCCGTGACATTATTTGAGGATTTCTTTCGTAGTATCCCACTTCTGCTACCGACAGAAATTGCGAATATACGATCTCAAACAACTCCCATCGTAAACATGAGTATTTCAAGTCTACTACTGTCTTTCAGGTGGATTTCTGCGAAATTCAGTAGTCATTCCGAGCACCATCAGATATCTGAAGCCGAATCACAAAATCCCATTCCATCTGTTTCACGTCCTAGATTTGATGATTTGCCACTGAGGCAGGGTGACCCTAAGGGATCCGCTTGGGGGCTCTGGGGAGATGATGATGAGCGAGGAACACTGAATCTGATCACCAACAAAGTCGTGCGAGCGGCTTCAAAAGAGGCTATCTATGGAATAGCTATCAATCTGAAGTATTCCAATCTCTTGTATAACGTTCAAGGTTCTGTGGACTGACCATTCTGAAGCCTCCCTCTAGATGTTCCGCTCAAGCCAATGAACCCTCGCAGGAAACCATGTGCTCACACCTTGATTGCTAAAGGACATGCGAATGATGATGAGGTATGCCCGTCCCTGTTGCAATGATTATATACTATATAATTTTAGTAAAGTCTCATAGCTAATTGATCTTCAAATTCAGCTTGACTTCAACACACAAAGTTCGAGCCATTGGGATGGACTTCGGCATTTTCCATATTCTGAAACCAAGCAGTTCTATAACGGGATCCTTCAAGATGAGATTGCCTCCACGCATAAGATAGGAATCCAAAGTAAGGAGAAGAGTAGAAGAAACTTTTCAGGATGTTGAAATAACAAGTCCATAAGATATCGCTCAACGCCCAATTGTGACTCGAGGTGTGCTTCTCGATTGGTACGAATATGCCAAGCGAAAGGGGTTGCCACATCTCCCATTTACAAATCAAGCCATTCCGCTCCATCAATTGCTTGAAGTTGCGAAAGAGCAGAGGATCACGTTTCGGTCCGGAGATATTCTTCTTATTCGCACTGGTTGGACTGCGGCGTATTCGCGGCTCGGCGACGACGAGAAGGAATCTTTAGGAGGACGCGATGACCGTGCATCTTGTGGAGTCGAGGCTTCAGAAGCGGCGATCCGATGGCACTGGGAGCAACAGTTTTCTGCAGTGGCCAGCGATACTGTGGCTTATGAAGCATGGCCATCGTCAAAGCCGTGGGATGTCTGCATGCACGAAGTGAGTACCCAAAGCCTCTCAAAAATAAGTGTGACGGGTGGAAGCTGATTGGTCTTCAAAGGTGCTTCTAAGTGGATGGGGAATGCCTATAGGCGAATGCTGGGACTTAGAAGAGCTGAGCGATACCTGCCAAAGACTGGGTCGATGGAGTTTTATGCTCGTGAGCCAACCACTTAATCTCCACGGGGGTGTTGCAAGTCCACCTAATGCTACCGCCATCTTTTAACTTGACGGTACACTTCGGCTATGCCACGGTGGCGATGAACCCAAGAATAGAAAATTTCTTCTTTACAATGAAAATGAAAAGTCGTGAAGCTCTTTTTGAAATAAAAAATAAATCAGTAGCCATAGTTATCTGTGGATTATCCGACTGTTTTCTATGAAGTCACCTGAGATCACCTGCTTGCTTGCCTCGTACCTGCCATCCCAATTAATTCTTTTTCATAATAAGTAAAGATCCCCGTAGTTTTTCATTTCTCCCTTCTACAAACATCATTTTCTCTCTTCTGATCTCTGCCTCTGTCTTTTGTGCTGAAAATCTGGCTTTTGTTGCAGTTGGGGATGGCCGTGGGGGGGGGGGGGGGGGGGGGGGCAAAAAACCCAAACGATGGGCTGCCAAAAAGGCCCACGTTGCCAAAAAAAAGTTGTCCCCATTTGTTCATTTTTTAT